>JANHFX010026981.1:22373-132526 GCA_027560015.1 Chloroceryle amazona | reverse complement strand
TCCCAGGCTGGGCCCAGCGGCAGACAGGAGCTGTGTTCAGGAGCTGGATTCTGGTACTGGATTCAGGAACACACCGATTGGGATCGAAGGCAGAATGGACAGAGTTCTCCTTGGATGCTCCGAGGAAGGAAGCAAAAGAGGACCTGAGCCAAGCTGAGCAAAGCTGGCAAAACAGTGCAAGAGAGAAGAGCCAGGATCACTCAGAAAGAGGGCGAGCGAGCAAGCAAGCTAGCAGGCAAACAAAACTAGCAAGCTAACAAAAAAAACCCCTCGTAGACTCTCCAGATCCCTCTGCTTTATACTGGATATGACGTATGGAATACATCGTTGGTCAGTTTGGGGTCACCTGCCCTGTCCACTCCTCCCTGAAGTTGCAGCCTTTTACTTTCTGCACGCCCAATGTGGGTGCACAAGGTCCAGCAGTGGCCTTGGTCTGCACACCAATCCTTGGTACTAACTCCAAACATTGTTATCACTGCCAGCAGCAGACACTGTCTGTGAAAACAGGCTGCTGACTTCAGAGAGTGCTGTGAGTTAGAAGAACTGAAATGAAAAGTAAAATTACTGAACAGAATTAGTTCTGTTCGCATTCAAACCAGGACAATTTTTATTTATTTATTTATTTATTTTCCCCTATTGCATTTTCTTGACTGCATTTCAGTCTCAGCTCATTTTATTTGCATTCATCATCAGTATTTTGAATTTGCTCTTGTCTGTAGACCTGTTTATGGCATTAGACTTCCATTATACCCGCTATTTTAAAATATTTTCTGTCAAAGAAAGAGACTACATGTCAAGCTTAGTGAGTCTCACCTTGTTTTACTACCAAGTACAAAATGAGTTCCTAAGAAAAAGACAACACAAAACCAAAATCTATTGTACAATAAACATGTGTCCACCACCCAACCATTTGAAAAAAGTTTACTTGGGAGACCTTTTCAATCAATTCAAACAATCAAAACCCTATTAACCTTGAGTGTTTGTCATTCCCGTGGCTGGCTTTTGTTAATCAGAAATATTTCTGTTGAGCCATTGCTTCTCATTATTTTTGCAGAGATTTAATCAAAAGAAATATGTACAGTTATAACTGGGCAAATACTTAAAAGTAATGTGAATCACGGTCAGTAATGAGTGACTCATGCATTTCCAATATTAATTAGACATTTCAGTAGGCAAAGTACACGTGCTTGATGGTACACAAGCAGAAACTGATAGTGCAAAGCTGTTTTATATATATATATGTATAAAAGACTGATTTGGAATTTTCAAGAGGAGCTGTCTTTAAGTCTGCTGCAAACACAGAGTGGTAAATGATACTCCCCGTTTCACATCCTTCTCACAATCTTGTCCACATTAAAAGCATTACTGAACAAAGTGTCTGAGAGGATACTAAGTGCTTGGAAAGATGACAAAGAAAAGAAAGAAAACAGAACAGAACACAGTTGTCAGATCTGAAAGCAATAACCTGTTTAAATATAGACAGGCAGCAAGTTTTCTCTTCATTGTTAAGGAAAAGGAGTGTTCAAGTTGGCTGAGATGCATATTTAAGACTTCAGAATGGTGAAGTCATGGGTGGCACGAACGATTAGTAGTTGCTGGTGCCACAGCTAGCAAAGGTGACATGGCTAAAGGATCACAGACAGGATATGGGACCTCATCTTGGCAACTTGTGGCGGTGGTGGAAGAAGGCGGCAGCTACAGAATTCTCAAATTTGTCTTTGTGGGTTGAAATAGTATTACCCAGTTGATGCACCCAAATCTAACTTGAACAGAGTATTTCTCAACTTCGCTTTGTAAACTGAATCATCATCAACAATGACATCACAGAAAAAAAATTCAGATACCTTAAAAACTTAAGCATGGCAAATCATATTATTTTCCAGGCTGTCTTCCAATAGAACATTATGTTGCATCAATTGACTAGAAATCTTGCACAGAGCTCTTGCAGTTGTTAAGGAAACCAAAGAAACTTGAACATATGTGCACTTGCTTCTATTGTACAAAGATGATTTAAATGTACAAGATACGGCAAGGTTTCTATTATACCAAAATAGTGTCAGGAAGGGATAAAAATCCACACTGACAAATCATTACCAGAAAAAACAAACAAACAAAAACCCAACCCAAACCAAAAAACAGTAAAACAAAACAACAAAACAAACAAAACAAACAAAACCCCCCAAACAAAACAAAACAACCCCAACAAATAACGTATTAAAATTCTTTATGATTATAAAACAACTTAAAAAAAAATTCACAGGACCAACTGTATAGATTACTTCACTCTTTTGCCCTCTGTCTTCTAGTTTTATTCTACAACACAGGTTTAATTCTTCAGAAAATCCTTTGCTAATTCAATCATCCCTTTTTAGGTGTCTTAATAATTTCAATGCAGATTCAGAAATACATATGTTGCAAAAAGACTGTTTCCTCTTGCCTCAGCTTTACTTTTGCAAGGGCCTAGAGATCAGCAGAGAGCTACTATGGAGGTTCCACCTAAACTTGCAATTCTGTGATTTTTTTCCTGGGAAGTATGATATGTTAGGGGATTTCTAGGCTACAGAAGAAGAATTGAACATCAACGTGAGGGGGTGGAATGTGTGCATAACTTCAGATGATTCTTGCTAGGGTTGTTCACCACAGATGCATCAGGAAAATCTGTTACTCTCACCAAATATACCAAGATATAATAATTTTACTGTAGCTTCTTAAGGCTTATAAAATGATACAATATAGTAATGTGCAAGGACAATAAAAGATAGAAAGTGTTCTGGCTGAACTATGGACGTGAAAGAAAAAATATTAGATACTATTTCACAATCTTACTTATAATTGAATTTTTACCTTTTATTGCTCTGCATTAATACTATTGCCATTGTCATGTAACAAAAGAATGCATATTGAGAGCAGTGAAAACCACATCATAAGCCATATTATACACTGTTTTCTATTCTTCATTCATTGGGCAAATTGTTGTAAGGATTTGTATCCTCCTGTCAGGTTGTAAAAACAAAATCTTGGATGTTGACAGGGATATGGATTTCTTTCAACTTCCTTTTAGCTTGATGAGTGAAAAACTGTGCTGGGAATATTTCTCATTCAATATTCAGAAGCTACCTCAAAACAGCAATATTGTATCTACCTGTGAAAACTGAAGTGAAAAATCTAATACATAATGACTTTAATTGCTCACAGCAAATACCTCCTCAGAAGTGGCAGAGCAACTTGAAACCTCCAGTGTAATTTCTGCCTTGTTCAATTATTGACTTGCTTTGCAGCTGAAGAGGAAAGTCCTCCTTGGCTAAAATGCTACATCTCAGGAACTCTTCAGTCCCTGCAATGAATTATAGCCATGTCTGAAGAACATTACATATATGAAATAAACAACCATCCTCTAGAAGACACCTTCCAAAGGAAATTTAATGTGGCAATGTCCTGGTTTGAATTAGAACTAATTCTGTTCAGTCATTTTACTTTCCAGCTGTGATGGTTTGACCTTGGCTGGATGCCAGGTGCCCACTGAGCCTCTCTATCACTTCCCCCCCCCTCCTCTCAGCTGGACCAGGGGGAATTAAAATAAGATGAAACTCATGGGCTGAGATAAAAGCAATTCAATGAAGAAGCAAAGCAATGCTGCATGTGGAAGTGAAAGAAAAAAAAGATTTAATATCTTCCCATCAGCAGGTGATGTCTGGCCCTTTTTGGGAAGTAGGGCTCCAAACGCATAGTGGTTGCTCCAGAGGACAAACCAATGTCCACCCCCCCCCCCCTTCCTTTTCCCAATTTTTACAGCTGACGTCATATGGTATGGAATATCCCTTTGGTCAGTTTGGGTCAGCTGTCCCGGTTGCGTCCCCTCACAAGATCTTGTCCACTCCATCTGACTGCAGAGGGAATGTTGAAAAACAGTCTTGGTGCTGTGCAAGCCGTGCCCAGCAGTAGCCACAGCACGGGGGTGTTATCAGCACCTTTCCATCTCTCACAGATTCACAGATCGTATATTACATTATCACAATTAGCTGTGATTTTGTAATCTCCTTATTAAATGTTCCTTGCATTCTGCTAGAGGCCACATCTGAAATCTGTTTGGAGACAGAGAGAATGCCATTCTGGTTTATGCAATGTTTTCTGGTTTAGATATTGTACTATATAACAGTTAGTTTTCAAGTGGGAATTAAGGAATTAGTTTTGGTCTACTGCTACCAGATTTTGCATATCTTCACAGAATGACAGAAAGTTAGGGATTGGAAGGGACCTTTGAAGAACACAAAGAAGCCCTTGCCAGAGCAGGACCAAAATTAGGATAGATCACTCAGAAATGCATCCAGACAGGTCTTGAAAGTCTCCAGAGAAGGAGGCTCTACAAACTCTGTCTGTTCCAGTGCTCTGTAACCCTTATAGTAAAGAAGTTCTTCCTCATGCTGAGGTGGAACTTCCTGTGCTTGAGCTTGAATCCATTGCCCCTCATCCTACCCCAGTGCACAAGTGAAAATAGGTTGTCCTTGCCCTCTTGACACCCAGACCTTTAGTATTTATAGACATTTATTAGATCCCCTCTCAGTCTTCTCCTTTGCAGACTAAAAAGCTCCAGGTCTCTCAGCCTTTCCTCGTAAGGAAGGTGTTCCAGTCCCTTAATCATCCTCATAGCCCTCCGTTGGACTCTCTCAAGTAGATTTCTGTCCCTCTTGAACTGGGGAGCCCAGATCTGGGAGCAATACTCCAGGTGAGGTCTCACTAGAGCAGAGTAGAGGGGGAGGAGAACCTCCATTGATCTGCTGGACACTCTTCTTAATGCACCCAGGATACCATTTGTCTTCTTGGCCACAAGGGCCCATTGTTGTCCTATGGATAGCTTGCTGTCTGTAAGAACTCCAAGGTCCTTTTTCATGGAGCTACTCTCTAGCAGATCACCTCCTAACCTGTACTGGTGCATTTTGTTCTTCCTTCCCAGGAAGGAAGCTTGCACTTGCTCTTGTTAAACCTCATTAGGTTCCTCTTTGCCCAGCTTTCCAGTCTGTCCAAATATTGCTGAATGGACACACAGCCTTCAGGTGAATCAGCCAATCCTCCCAGTTTTGTGTCATCAGCAAACTTGCTGAGAAGGCACTCTGTCCCTTCATCGAGTTCATTAATGAAGATATTGAACAGGACTGGACCCAGCACTGATCCTTGGGGGACTCCACTAGTTACATGTCTCCAGCTGGACACTGCACCATTGCTCACCACTCTTTGGGCTCTATTGTGTAGCCAGTTCTTAATTCTACTGTTCATTCCTCCATCCTGCAGCTCCTGAGCCTGCTCATGAGGATATTATGGGAGACTGTGTCAAAAGCCTCTCAGTGCAAAGCACAGCATTGGGAAGGCTGCTGTGGGGAAAATTAACTGCAGCTCAGTCAGACCCAATACACCAGCTAAGTCTGCTAACCAACTGCACTTTCTGAAGCTAATGAAATTTTTGCATACAGTGTCTGCTTTTAGCCATGATAATGCTCAGTGTTTAGAGTTACTAAGAATTGGTGTGCAGACAAATATCACTGCTAAGTCTTGCGTACCATGTTAGGGGTGCAGAAGGTAAAAGCCTGCACCTGCAGGGAGGTTTTCTATATTTGTACTCTATAGCTTATCTCTTTGCAATTTTGGAAAGAACTTATGCTTGTAGAGGTGCCATTATTAAAGAATAGCTTTATTTTCTTTGCTGACAGACTCTGAGTACAGTTAAATTCTCTTCAGTATCTGATGGAAATGATTTATTTGATTCTTATGAATATATTGAATAAAAACATGGAAACTCTCAAACAAGTATGATTGTGAATGATATTCCAGTATTGCTTTATATAGATTGGTCAATCTTTATCTAAAAAGTAGTCGGACTTTTGCTGACTGTTTCAGAGTGCCACTGATTAGAATTGTTTTTTTAAACTTTTTTCTACCTGAAGTAACTCACTGCCATTTTGCATCTAGTTTATGTATATTTATGTAGCTTATTGTTTGCATAGAAATCAGTAAACTGCTGGTCAGCTAAATAAATGAACCTGTGATGAAATTCACTTATTTTTTAACTGTTCTGTTAAGTATCAAGGAGACTGTTCAGATGACCCAACTAACCTTACTACCATAGCACTAATAATTCAGTGCTTTTTACAGAAAGAGAGGAACATTATGAAATATAAAGCATAAATTCCCGTTTCTTACCAATCTTCTTGACTTCTCCTTCGGTGTCACTGAATAGAGTTTAGCAAATCTGTCTCTTACCAAATGATTCTACTTTAGCTTATGCTTTCTGTTACATATTTCTTAATTCTATTAACTGGGTTACTATCAGTAGTTACTGAGTGACTACTAGTTTATGCTGGTATAAGTTTGAACTGTGTCCACAAATGAAAACTTGATGTGCTTTCCTAGACAAATCCTATGTAACTTTCACCAAGTGTTTTAATTGCATTTTCTTGTTCCTGTCTAGATGTCTGTAAGTCACAATTTTTTTCATATGACACTACAATTATTTCTGGCAAATATTATGTCAAGTTTCAAGTTCATCAGGCAAAGATTCATTTTATTTTTTTTCCAATTGAAATGTTCAGAATACATTTCCTCGATCTGTAACAAATGAAGAATGATTGTGACTTTATGAGATATTCACAATGGTTAGATGATTGTTCTTGTAGCATAGTATAAGTCACCTTTACTGACTCTACAAAGAGAAAGACTTACTTGATGCTGCTAAAAGATTTAAAATTTTATTTTTTTTTTCTGATTAGACAGTACAAGGAATTTTTAGGTGAAAATTCAGTAAAGCTATGCCAAGAAGTAATACTCTTCAGTTCAGATATTATATCTAGAAGTTAGTCTTTAATATGCCTACATATTACAGATCTATTTTTTTAATTTTAAAATTTGAACTGTAATAAAATACATATTTACAGTGAGTTATTTATAACAACTAAATTAGGAAGCCTTTTTTATTGTCTGTAAAGTAGTTAAAGAAAACCCCCCAAACTCTTATTTCCATTTCTACTCTTTCTCTGATATATAGTACTATGGAGTTACTTAGACAGTTAGATGTCATGCCATTGGAAAAAGGCTGGTCCAGTAATTAAATGTAATAAAATTTGCAGCTAGGTCCTGCTCTGACATACACTAGACTTCCACTGTAAACCAGTAAGAACTTTCACAAATGTCTGAATAGAAAAGGATTCAAATGTGTGTGCTTCTCACTCTCCCATAGTTAAAATACAAATCTTGCCAAAAATTCAGTGACTGAAGCAGAAATAGAGTTATTGCTTGATGACTTCTCATTCTTCACATTTATCATCACTTCATACTTTAGTGCCTCCCATTTTCATGTTTATTCAACATTTCCATTAAATTCAACACTGACAGAGCTGAGCAATATCTTATTATTATGGATGATTACTGTGACTCAGTGTTACGAGTTCTTGAAGTCCGCTCTGTTGTTATTCAGAGTTCTGGATTTTAAACAATGGCAAACTGTCCAAGAGATAACATTAATACCCATCCCTGCTTTAAAGCAGGAAAGCAATCTATATAATATTTCTAGTTTCAAAGGATACCAGCTGGTTTATAAGAGGTGTTTCATGGGTTTTATGTCATCCTGCCCAATGTGCTTCTTATCACTTCATCATCATAATTAGCTTTTCAATTAGCAGTTTTGTGTTTGTACAAGATTAGCAGCAGCTGAATCAAATTTACTTTGTTCATGACAGCGACCTTTGCAATGACTATTACTGTTAAATAATTTTGCCTGGCCTTCAAGTGCTTGGGATTCTAAGGCACTGACTGGGGGACACAACAGAACACAGGAGGATTCCATGACTTGTGGCACATGCTCCAAGTACAGGGCTGGCACACTGGCAGCTCAGCAGCAGGACAAGCAACCACTTCAAAAGAAGTCCATTAGTTTTAGCTAACACACTTCAGCTTTTCCCTCCAAAATGTTCATTCTGTCCCCTAGAGATCATTTCTTTTGTTCAAAAAGAAAAACTAAATCAAAAGAAACATTATGTGCTATGATGTGATTTCTCCAAGTTTTCAACCACATGTCACTTAAGGTTATTTTTGCATAAATACATCCATTTTAATCTTTTCCACATTTGTGCTTCTGTTTTCCTAGAACTAACACTTCATCAGTATCATTCCTCCACCAGTAAAAATTCCAAAGGGAGCATGCTTCTTTGCACTGAAATGTGTGGTCAGAAAGAGCTATAAAAATTAAAGAAATAAGGCTGGTTCCCAACACATTTTAAATATTTTTTATAGATCAGTATGATCTTCCTACCTGCATAGGGGCTCTCATGGATAGCAGGAAAATGTACATTTTCCTTTAAACAAAGTCCTGCATCAGACTGTGACCCTGTGGGTAATCCCTGATGGTCCTACCTGACTGGACAACTACTGCAGTCATTTTGAGAGGTGGGGAAAACTGCCATAGACAAGCTCCAGCAACTTTAGTCAGCAGAGACACTAGGACTAAGCAATCTCTGCCTATACAGCTTGCTCAGGACTCTTTAATGTGATGGGGCTAGCTGCTGACTTCAGCCCTCAGCTTGCTCAGGCAGCTACAGAAAGGAAAACTTTGAACATTGAGCGTACTTTGAATAACGGGGTGGCATTTGAGTACCCTACCCCATCATCTCTCTCAGCACTGCAGGAGGGAAAAGGCTGTGAAGATCAGACTGACAACAGTAGGCAAAGTACAGGGTGGGAATATATTGTAGCCTCACAGGCAAGGTGGTGAGCTATCTAGTGATCTTTGCTCCAGAGGTCTTGAGACCAGTTTCCAATACACAAAAACCTAAACAAAACCCGCTGAGCAAGTCAAAGCAGGACCCCCATATCCTATGCATTCATGTTTTTCTCTTGAGATTCTTGTCACTCTTATGAGTTAAAGAGCTAAAGTTTAGTGGAACTGGAAGCTCACAACCAGGCCTTGGATGCTTGCTGACAGGTTGGAGATACCAGGCCAACATGAAACGCTGAATCAGTATAAGTTCACTCTGCTGACTCAGGCATGTTCCAGTATTTTATTTTTGATGGAGGAAGCTTGTCCCAGCAGGTTTATGCCAGCAGGTTTAAGCATCATCTATGCTCCTGCACCCGACAGCCAGTATAAACAGCTCTGCATGTGCCAGCAAATGCTGCTAAAAACTGTGCATTGGTCTGGGTAATGCCTTCACTGCCAGGTGATCCACCAACATGTGGATCCAGTACTAATCAAAGCAAACCAGCAGCCTGCTACAGCTGTACCCCAAAAAAAGCACAAGAAATTTTGTTGAAAGTGAATGTTCTGAAAGCAGGACACAGCTTTATAGCAAATAATGTGCAGATACCAGCGGTGATATGTAGTGCTTGGTCTGGCAGAGCAGCTCTCTCCAGTTGTTCTTCTAAGGCTTTTTGTGCACTGTGTGTAGCACAAGACAGGTGTGCCTGTCATGAGAGAGCTGTGCCTGCAGTTAATGAAATTGCCCTTGGCCAGGCAGTCTGACCCTAGGCCTGCATTCCAGAGCAGACCAGAATAGCCTCCCACCATTCATCACTGGGAGCCCCTTATGGCTCCATCACTGTTCAGAAAGGGGCAGTGCAACCCCAGCACCCCACAGAGAGTCCTAGGGAAGGCAGGCAGCTCAGCTCCCCTACACCCACTTGAGGAGCCTTCAGAGTCAAGCCACTGAGGAGTTATGTGAGTGTTTATCCCAGATATGCATGCTAGCAATTGGCCTAAATAAAGCCAAAACAAGCCATTAATACAGGCTTAATCACCCAAGGTGTACCTCAGTGCTGCAATAGTGCCCCCCTGTCACTCCCAGATTAGACTCTGCATGCCACAGGACCACTTATATTGCTTAACAAATCTGGTCCAGAGAGCAGGCCACACAAACTCAGAGCAGCTGCCTTCCCAGTCTTACTAAACAAAGGAAAGATTAATTGTTATCATCTGTTGCTATGTTAAATTACACGGCAGACCAGCCTTCCTTTAGCAATCTCCTCACCTTCTCTGAGGCCCTCAAAGATCTTCTGAACTAGAAAATGGAGAGAGGACTCTCCAAGTCCCCTCTTGAACAGTGGTCCTCTACTGCTTTTTTTAAAATATAAACAACAGAGAAATAAGCTTTAGGAAACAAGCTTCCTGCTTTCTACATTTCTACTCACGTTCAAGGTAATGCAACCTTTTTTTGTTCACATTAAATTTGGGTATATTGAACAAAAGTGAGCTCAGGAAAAGCCTTGTACATTCTGATTAAATTAATTTTCTATGTTAATTAACTTAGCACATAAATAGAGATCACCTCTGTTTAAAAAGGTAAAATATAAAATAACCTGAATTAAAATCTGCAAATTCTTTCTAGTTTTGTAGTATGATTAAGAATATAGGTATTATATCCTAAATGAAAATCTTTGCTAAATAATCCTGAAGAAGTTATTAACAACATAAAATTGTAAACAAATGGATACAAGTAATTATAATTAAAATTTATTCTTCTTCCTCTGTGAATTTTACTTTTACTAGCTATCTACCAGTTAGAACCAGACATAGTGTATCATTCTTAGATGTTGCTACCTAACAAATGAATATAAATGAGAAGTAGATAATACAAACTTTCATTTATGATGGGCATACAGTTTTTCCTTGATGAATTCAGTTGGAGTTTAAGAGTTTTAAATGGGAGCTGAATCATGACTTTTGTAGGATAAATCTAACAGTATGAGCTTAGCAAATTGTCCGGATATCTGCCTTCTGTGTATCTCCCATCTCTCATCTGATACATAAAAGACAAAACAATTCCTGAGTATCTGTTAATGTTTACTCAAGACATTCTTAATTTTGAGTCAAATTGATTTATAACACTGTGTATGAACAGGAAAGCTGTCATATCTATATATGTGAGCATAGCTCTGTTCATGAAAATCATTTAGAAAAGTAATGAAGTGAGTATTAGCACTAATTATCTTTGTGTGGCTACCTAGAAGTGGTTAGTTAACATCATTATTTCAAATTTAAATTCCTTGTTGGGATATTGAAATCATATATTGTCTAAAATATGAATGTAGATGACTGATTTTTTTCTTATTATATAAGGACTGAAAGTGTGTACTAACAGATTTATTGCAAAAGTCTGGTCCTGTCTATGACTGATCTCGGGCATCCTTGCTAGGAAAAACAAAATCTGTGCCTCTGGTTCCAGGACCTCAGTGTTATGTTCATATGGTAATCTGCAGTGTACTACAGAGATGCTATAATTAAAGATAAATCAATTAATGTAGGTTTTTTAAAAAAAAAGTAAATTTTTTTTTGTGCTACTCTTCATTTCACACCTACTGCACAGATACATCATGAATAATTCTTATGCTGAGTTAATTTGTTTACAGTTATGTCAAGTATGCTTAATTTAAAGGGTATAGTGTTGCCTATATTCATTCAATTAACTTTAGGTTTAGCTTCTTAATGAGAGTCATCATCTGAGGACAATGCCTAGAGAGTGTACAGACCTGGTGCTGAAGGCTGAAACTGAGAGAGAAATTTAGGAACTCAAATCTGCTTGACAAAGTTAGGAGGGAGGGAAATAGATATGGCTAACAAAGATCTTCATGTAAAATTCATCTGCAACCTCAACATGGTATACTGTTTTCCTTTTTTCCTGCTGATCTTCTGTAGTCTATTTTCTGCCTGGTTCACTCCCCTGAAAATGTCCTTATTAGCTATATGTTCTTCTCTTGGTAAAAATCTAGCATGCATTCGGATGTGGTAGAAGAGCAATTCATTGTGATTACAGAAAAAGAGCTATCTTCCTTTTCCGAATACAGAATTTTGCACTGTAAGTAGCTGCAAGCTGTTGTCTGTGTCATGTTTTCTTGCATGTCTCAGGTAGAGAACCTTATTTCTTAAATGAAAATAACTCGAGTAAGAAAGCCAAACACTCTCCATGACTCACTTGCTTTGCCCTCCATTCTTTTAGACTTTTCTTTCACTTACACATTTTCATGATTTTTTTTTTCAGAATTTTTTTCTCATTTGGTTATTTTTCTATCATTTCAAGGGGAAGATGTTCCTAGCCAGTGGGTGGGATGGATTAGTTTGATATTTTGAAAGCATATATATTAACTGAAATTCCAAGACCATTTTGATTCTGAAAGGATAAATTTAGAAAACATCAGATTGTATTTTTGTCAACTGCTGCCCTCTTCTAATAATTCTTTGGTTTGAGAAGGCACCATTTGCCAGAACAGAGATGCTGCAACTGTTGATCGGTTTGTTAGGGCCTAAATTTTAGGTGATGCTTTGGTGGCTTTGTTAATTTTGTACAGCTCACCCTGACATTATAATTCCAAAAGACATAGTGCAGTGAACAGAGTAAGAATGAATTTAAGTATGATCTATCTGCATCTGTCTTCCCTTTTTACACATAAAGGAGTCGCTTAACCTCTCTGTACGTATTCTTGCACTATTAACGTAGGGATAATATTTTTTTTTTTGTACAGTAAAATGCTCATAGGAGTATATTCTGTATTGGTGGTGAACTTCATCTAATCAAAGTTGAAAGATTTTTTTTTTTAGGAGATTAAACTAGGTAGATCACATATTTTTAAATTTCTTTGTTAACTAGCTTTAAACAGCTTTCAGTATTGCCTAGTTAAAATTTCTGAAGCTGTATGCTCACATTAAGTGAAAAATCTTCACTGCAAGTATTTGTGAAGTACTGTTCTTATTTGAAATCTCTGGTGTTGTTTATGAATCCTGTGCTTGTGACCTTGGAGACACTCTTGGAGCTTTCCGTCATTCCTCTTGAAAAATATTACAAGGAATTGTAGTCCCATAGCACTGAGCTGGCTTGTGACACTCGTGTCAGGGGTGATTTTAGTGAAAGTTTCAAACATGCTGACATAAATTTGTTTTCTTTAATAAGGTAAAATCAAATCATATTTCTGTCATTATAAAAGATGGCTGTCTGCCAATTATTACCATGCTCATCTGCTTAATTCTGAACTGTTAAAGTATTTCAATGAATTTAGGGTTGAACACTCTTCAGATGATTTTGGACAACTTCAATAAACTGACTGCATTTTGTGAGTTCCAAACCTAGTTAGCAAAACTTAGTCTATGTGGGAGGGAATGCCCACACTGGAAAAATACAGCAAGTTTAGAGGATATCTGCATATCCTTCATATTGCCCAATGCATCATGAAGAAACAAATGGTGATGCTGCTAAATGAACTTTCACAATCTGGATCTTTAAAGCAAGAACTAGAATTTTATCACAGGTTTCTTAGTAATTTATTTTTCATCCTATGACTAAGCTAATTCTTAATTTAATTTAAAATAAAATATATTCAATAGTCACTAGTATTCAATGCACTATATATATATATATATACAGCCTACAAGCACTGGATGAAACAGAGAAAAAGGACTAAGTGGTTCCTAATGCTTAAGGGTGTATCTACAATTTCTTTATTTTAAGAGTGCAAAACAAATCTACTTATTGCTCCCAGTTGTTGGATTTCAGATTCCATCACAGTTCAGACTTGGAGCTTCCAAACTATATTCCTTGTAGTTGAAACTAAACCGGAGGATGCACCTCAGAAGCACACCTAATGAATACTTGGCATTAATGAAATTTATCTCTTAGGATGAGACAGCAACTAATCTGAAGATCTCACCTGAAAAACAGATGTTGAATATTGGATCTTCAGCACCATCTGGCTTACTCTATAGATCTTTTTCTCAAGGGCTGAACTGGATTCTAACATAGATGTATCTTAAGATTTTTATTTTTTTTTTTTAATCCCTCTGTTCCTTTGGCCCAGTCCTCTAACATCTGTTTCCATCATTCCACGTATTAAATAAAGGAACATTCTCTGTGTTACATAACCTGTAAACTGCGTCCATGCATAAAGTAATTTCTGTACCCACTGAGAGTGAAGAGACTGCATGTGTTGTTTGGACTATTCAGCAGCTTGTACACAGCTCAGACCTCAAAGTTGGCTAGTCCATCAACCCGTGTATTCTTGCTGATCATCCAACCAAGGCAGACATAAGTCTTTGTTGACCAACCAAACATAATCAATATTCCTCCCAGCTGGCTGGGTAATCAACATACTAAAATTATTTCGAGGACAGTTATCAACAGCAGAAAGCTGCCTCTGTATTCTTCACCAATAATGCTATTATTAAGTTCCTTTAGGAAAAAGAAGGGAGCAAGATTTATTGCAGGAATTATATGGGAAGTTTTGTCATATGGTGTTCAACACCAGTTGCTTATTTGAGTGTGTATTAATTCCTAAGATTATTTTGTTGTTGTTGTTATTTTGGACTCCTTTTGCATTTCTCTGATGTTTTGTAGAGGTTTTTTTTGTTTGATTTTGATTTGATTGGGGGATTTTGTTATTTGTGCTGGTTTTTCTTTTTCTTGCTATGAAATGAAAATGCATTTGAAACCTTGACTTCTGGAGTGGAAAAAAAAAAATAAATTCTTAGTTTTGATGAGAATAGTAGTTTGAAATATATAGACTGCAAGCTACTGTGCTATGCATTGTAAACTATAGACAAATTCTAGCTGTATACCCTGAACACAAATATAGCTGGTCCCTGTTAGCCATTTGAAACTTTTCTTAGCTGGCATATAGGTAGTATCTCTGCATTTTGATTTATGCGAAGTATTGAAAGCATCCAATTGGCCTTTGTACCAATAGACATCTAGGATTTTGTAGAAAAGCATTCCTGATATGGTTGCTTATATACTCAAGGCATTGTGGGTGGTGATGCAGGACTAAGGGCACTGGAAGCCTTTTTACACCTCTTCCAGATCTTCCTATATGGCTGTGTTAGTCTTCTGTGCATGCAAGGACAAGGATAAGGGAAAGATGTGAACATAATGACACCACAGTATTATTTGTGCATAAAGACTGATGGATCTGCAGGTGTATCAGACGCATAAAGAAGGTAGGCACCAGGTAAAAGACTTTCTGCAAGTTTCATAGTTCAGGAGGCTTTTTTTTTTTTTTTGACATAACTACTTTTTTACCATAGTCAGTGCATTCTGTGAAAGTCACATCACTTTCTATTTTACTTTCATGGAAATTTGTAGTGTAGCTGACCTTCTGTAGCCCATGCTTCACTCATGGTGTTGTAGCTTTCTGTGTTATCCCATCTAGGTGAACTGCAGTGGAAAACAGCTACAAAATTCCTATCTGAAGCTAGGTATAACATGCTATTTTGTGTCCTGATACACAGATGAAAGCCTCTCTTTCTCTCTTTTCTATATTTATCTTTGTATTCACATTTCTCCTACACCAGAAAAGGTGATTTTGAAAATGGATCAAACATCAAAAAGCTGTTGTGTTCCTCCTTTTTAATTTTATCTTAAAAAATACTCATATTTAACAGGGTTGAATTTTGCAGCCAAACAACACAGAGAGAATTACACTGGTAACAGTTCAATTAGTTCATTCACCCATTGATGAAATCCTGAAGCATCAAGAAAATAACTTTATAGATTTAAGACTGCCAATCCCATTGCCAAGGAAACTCTGAAAGTTCATATAGGAGTTTAAATTAAAAGATCTTTATAGTCCAGTTGCTAAAAAGTCTACTGGATTGACCGTATTGGTTTAGGTACATTGACTAGTTGAAACAAACAATAAAAAAGGCCACAAACAAATGAAGAAAAACTACCTCTGAGCAAATGTTTCAGTGCCAACAATAGTCAAGGGCAGGATAGGAAGAAGTCTTCACAAAAGACATCAAGAGATATTGGAAAGGAAAAAGAAAGAATAAGTCAGTGAGAAGATATATTTTCCTAGCTTATAATGAAGAGGTAGAAATGCAGTTCTGTGAAGTGAATGAAAATTCTCTAGTTTTATTTTTTTTTTTAGTTTAGCTGCTTTAGAACCTAGCTTTCTTAGCACAGACTTAGAAAATGAATAAAAACACTATCGGAGCTCAGCTTGATCATCTGGGAATGACTAAAGACTTGGCTCTAGCCTGTAGTGCCCTAGTTGTGGCAGACTTAGGAAATTGCCCCCCAGTACAGGTAATTGAGTGGAGCATAATTTGTGAAGGCTGCACAAGAAGGAAAGGCAGTTTCAAACCGGTGGCTGAATATCAAAGACCACCATCATTCCCACAGAATAGAAGTTCTTGTGTCATTGTACCACTGGATGAGAAGAAGAGATTAATGTGTACCAACATTGGCGATTGAAATATGGTATAACATATAGGGACCAGTTTTGAAATATCAGTTAATTTTCTGGTACTATTAACTAGTAGTGTTACATGTCATGTGCACGCTTTTACTCACATGTTTAGGAGACAGTGCCATTTTCACATCACTAATTACCAAATATTTTCTAAGGAATTCTTAAGCAAATGAGCCACATGACATCAATTATTTGACAACACTACCCTGAAAATTTGGAGAGCCTCCAAAATGTAATTATTTAGTAACTTAGCTTCACACAGATGAAACGGTAGAAGAATGCTGAGGATATTTTACTCCCCAGATACGCATTGGAGGACATTTCCAGACCTTTAACTTTCATTTGTTCTTCCTCACACCATAGAGCAGAGTGAAGCATATTAGCTAGTCTTCATGGTAAGAAGCTTAATTTAGAATTCACAGCATTTGCTTGCAATATGTTTGATGTTTTAGTAGGGATAAAGGTGTCTAGAGATTAAATCTACAGCTGTTGGAACATTTTGGAATACTGGGTGAAAACAAGTTATTAAGTACAGCTTGAAAGTAGAATTAAACCTCTGAAGTGAAAGGTTTTCTTACTGTGGCAATCTACATTTGCATATGAAACAAGCCAGGTAATAATTTAATTATTAAGGCCTTCACCTAGCTCTACATCAGTGTACATTTGCAGCTGCACAGGGTTCCACTGGCTTCATGGTTGCTTGAGTTTAGCCGAGGGTAATTTTGGAGTCAAAGGACAATTTTTAAAAGATTTATTTTGTGTATTATTACTTAAATATTCTATAGGGTTTGTGTCCACCAGGATGTAGGATGACTGTAGAAGTAGACACAGCTGAAAAGACAGACTGGCCTAGGAGTTCTAGGAGCAGAATTTTTCCCTTAAATAATTGACTGCTTTGAGTTTAAGAATTTTTCCTTGCTTCTTTATCATATAGAGAGTTCCTCTGTCAAGAAGAAAAAAAAACAAACTACCTTGGATCATCCTTTCAAAATCATGTTTTTTGAACTCTAATATTTACACATGCAAATTAAAGGAAAACCAAACGATATTAATCAAAATTGTTTCAAGCCTTCACTTTCAGGTAAAATATGTGCAAGATGGTCACATATGCCTAAGAGGTAATTGCTTTTTCAAATGGGTAATAATACCATTAAAAGCTCATATTGTGAGATACTTGGTTTACATCATTAGCTATTGACATGTTTGTTTTGCCTTTCATGTCTCCTATAGGAAGCTGAAAAGAAGGTTTAAAAAGAACAAACTAGTATATCTTCTTTATAGGGAGGATTTGTTACCTCTCATCTAAAAAATAAATAAAATAGGCGCAAAATGTTGCTCTCAAATGTTGTATCTAAATAATTCTTTGGCATTCATTATAGACTGTTGAAAGCATAATGAATGTGAATATCTTTTCATTTGATGACATGTGCTATTTTCTCTTTTACTATGCTTTGATTACATACTTGAGTTGCAACAGCCTTACAAAGTAATTCTTCAACTTTACCCAGACTGCCATCTAATGGTACTGTAGTCTTAAAGGGAAAAAAGAAAAAAAAAAAAAAAGAAATAAAAAAGTGTGGGTCATGCTCAAGATTTCATTTTGAGATAAACAAATTACATCACTGTATGTTGGACTGCAGCCATTTATTTGTGTAGCTAGTAAAGCACGGTAGAGCTGAAGGGATGCAATCTTTGTATTGTTTTCTCTTTGGATTAATTCACCATGACCATAAAGTGCATTATTTTAGTGCAGAAATAAGACTAAAATATTTAGGAAGGACTGGAAAGGAAATAAGAACAGTGGCAAGGTAATCTCATTGTCTTTTCCTTCATTATCCTTTTCTCTTCTTTTCTAGGTTATCATTTGCTGCAATTCTGAATGTTACTTGACTCTAATGCAGCAAAGTGTTTAATATTAAGAGCAAACTTAAATTTCAACTCCAGGGATCTATATAACTGAAGCCATGGAATAATCTTAGAATTTAAACTTTTCTGAATCAATTTGTTCTGTGAAAAATATTACATATCTGTGGCACCTTTAAAACACACTATTAATGACACAACTCCAGCTACTGTCTGCAATAGATATCTAATGAATTACTTTAATTTTGCACAGAATCTCTTAGCCTGCAATATATATCTAATGTATTACTTTAATTTTGCACAGAATCTCTTAGTTTGACTTCCAATCTCTTGTTAAGGCTTGTATTGACTCTAAATTTTACATATACTAATGCCTGTGATAACATGTTGAGCTCACTTGACTGTGAGACAAAATTTAGCTTGAAAAGTCTTATACCGTATAACACCTTGGCCCATTAGCCTCCATTTGCTTTTATTGCAGTCAGGGAGACCTGAATTCATCTCACAACTGATGTTGGCTTCACATAAAAAAAATGCACTGCAAATAATGCACTTTATCTTTGTCCCCAGATAATGGTTTAAAAATTGAATTATTTTATCACATGCAATTTTATTTTTCTCAATCTAAGTAATACATTGTTGAGATTGAAAAGGTATGGCGCAGAGGGCAAATAAAAAGATTCAGGTTCTGCAAGTCTGAATTACAAAGAAAGATTTTCCTGTATAGTTTAGAAATAGAAGTCTAAGCAAAAACCCTGTAGATAGAGAAATAAGATTTTGAAAGAAGGAGCATGCCAACACTGACATTCATGAACTGTTCAATAAAAAAAAAAAGTAACTGGCCTGAGTGACAGAAGATGACAAAGAAATGATGTAATCGACAAATTACACTGAATATTTACACCCATTCAGTAAAATAAATCAATGTAGTGACGTAATAGATATACAGAAAGAATAAAAGATAAAAGATACCTTGTTGATGTAGTAATATAGAAATACACCAAGCTGTTGCATATCAAGCTGTCATGACAATAATCATCTAGGTGCCAACAGGATCTGGACCACAAATTGTGTTTATATGGTAGCCATAAGCTCCTTTGACTAGAATATCATGCCTTTTATTAGGTACTTAGAAAGCAAAATAGAGGGTGAGTAGTTCAAGTGTGAATTATTAACTTAAATCTAAATGTGACTGTACATTTCTATTTGTCACCTGTGTGTACGTTTGAGCATATTTCATCCCTGAAATAATCCCATTCATTTTATGATCAGGATGTTGAACTGGAACATCCTCTACTCCCCACATCTCTCTCTCTCCCCTTTTTTTTTTTCCAGTTATTCAGTTTGAGTCTCAATAGCTTTCATTCTCTCTCTCTCTCTCTTTTTGATACAAAGATAAAACCATTACAAACCACAAAAGTTTTCAGTCCTCTTTGCCAACAGCTGCACTCACAAAATGGGAAGTGCTTTTTACATTCAACACAGAAATTTTAGGATAAAATGCTTGACAGCTGTAGGCTTTTTTCCTTCTGATACTGTACCAGAACCAAAAAATTCCATCCATCCTCCAAGAGCAAAATACTCAGAACTTTCTTTTTGACTGTTCTTCAGACTGAAAATTTCCTACAGGAAAGAGAAATTTTACAGCTCTTGGACTGCATATCTAAAACTGCAACCTATGATAGATAAGGCCATGTTTTGAACCTCCTGTATCCATTCAAATACATTACTTTTATTGGGATTTTCTCTATGAAAGAAAATGCAATGTAACATAAAATACTGCATAGAAAATATATAGTCTCAGATACTACTTTGAATATACCATTAATATTTTACAAGGGAAAACCAGATAGATTAAGAAATAGGTGCAGTGAATATTCCAGTGGATAGTTTTGTGTCACATTGATTTTTATCAGACTATTTCTTTCTTCAAGATTTCCTTACAGCATAAGATTGGTGTCATTTTTCAACTTTACACTGAAATGTGACTAGATCTTGAATAAAGATTGCAACATATTCCAGAAATTTATGGATAGATTTCTTGGCCTACTGCTTGCTATTTTACTGATCTTTTCTTTGAAAACACTCCTTGAGAAGTCTCTGCCAATTACCTTACCTTGATACCTACTGAATTTTTAATCTCTATTATCTTTCTAAAGGAATCATCACAAAGACCTGTTATAGCTAACTACTTATACAGAGTTCACTGCAAAAATT
Organism: Chloroceryle amazona; assembly: GCA_027560015.1. NCBI lineage: Eukaryota > Metazoa > Chordata > Aves > Coraciiformes > Cerylidae > Chloroceryle > Chloroceryle amazona. The sequence continues at coordinate 112,234 of JANHFX010026981.1, read as the reverse complement.
CTGATAATTCTAGTGCACAGATAGTCACAAATTTTTCCCCCATAAAAGTAAGGAATAAATGAGAAATACAGCTCCTTTTTTGCTTAAGATGATGTTAAACCTTGTACTTTAAGGATGACTGAGTCTATTCTCATGCTTTTTTTCATCTGCTGTCCACTGTTTGCCATTTACTCCAACATTAATTACTTGTTTGAGCACAGGTGGGAAACAAGGTGGAAAATGTGCTGATATAAGAAAAGATTGTACAAGAATGTCCATGATGTTTGTGTGTGTATTGCATCTCTGTTCTCTTTTTGTAATTTCTACAAACATACGTAATAGAACCCTGTTACACTCATGGTCAGAATATCTATTACAAACAAACAGCTTATTTATTAGGATCTTTGAATAGTGTAGTGCTTGCATAGGGAATTGAATCTCTGACAGGATGGCTGGTCACAGCCCAGGGGTGACAGGAGTCTTTGTTGCATGAGTCCTTGCAATGGCATCCAGCTGGATTGGCATAGGGCTCCTAGAGCCACTGATCTCAGTACTTATATCCAGCTGGGTTGTGGTCCAACATGACCACATCAGCACATGCATTATTCATTTTTATTAATTGTACTAAACTATGTACAAAACATCTCTAAACTATCTCATCTGTTTGCAAAAGATTGTCTTATGTATACATCTTTTGCATCTTTAATAACATTTTCTACTGACTGTTTACAAGATTCTTATTTGTGTCCAGTTTTCATCAGTTTTACAGCAAGAATGTCCTGTGGCAGTCTCTGGACATATTCTATACTCAGGGTGTTAAATCAACACATCAAATGAACAAATGGTGCCTCAGCCCAGGTGCTGCACAAGCTGTCTGGGGAGTGTCCTGGACTGTCTGATTCTCACCTTGTTGCAGGAGAGTCCTTTGCCTCAGGTTGGTTTGTTGGCTATTCTGTGCAAAGTGAGGAGCTTCTAGATGATCCAGGGGATTAATAACTAAGTTTACTGAGTGTACACACATGCACAATCCCGATACCCTGCTACACCACAGTTGTAGCTTCAATTCTGAAGATTTTTCCCTGGCAAGAGAAGGATGACTTCTTCAGTGTAAACAATTGGAAGGTTGAAACTTGATTCAATGCCAAAGTTTCCATAAAAAAAAAAAAATTAAAAAATTCCCTCTCTGTATAACATAAAGGGATCTATTCATACTGTAACAGAGAAGATTAATAGCGATGAGATGCATCTCTAGAAATCTCTTCTACTACCAATATATGCAGAGGAATAAAAGGAAAGATTTATATGTGTGTCTTTCCTTTGAACATCTATAATTTCAACATTCTCTACCAACAAGCAACAAACATGCTTGGCTACAAATCCCATTAATAATAAGCCTCAGAAAGCTTAAAATAAGCTTTAAGGATGCTAGTATCTACATGTATGTATTCATCTGAGGTTACTAAAATAAGTGTGCACAGAAATAAATAAATTAATACATTGAAAAAGGATTGAAAGGCTATAAATTCCAATACCTTCTGTGCTTGCAGGCTGACTTACATGGATGCCATAAGCAGCTTTATTTCATACTTTGTAGCTGCTCTAAATCATTGTATTTTGTAAATGCATATTTAAGGGACTCGGAAGCAAAATCTCAAAAGAAATAATCTGAACTATGTTGAAATAAAAGCTGGAAATGTACCTGATTCCCAGATTCCATCCGAGTTCAGAAAGACAGCCATATAAGGTGCTCGTGGGTTGGAGCTGTGGAGTCAGGGCCTGAGGTGAAAATTGTGACCTCTGTGCAACTGTGAATTCTGTTGTGGTAATTGCCTCAAAGTATGTATGAAGTTTATTTTAAGCACCAGCATAATGCTTATTTCTACATGCTCTACTGGAAAGTTGGTAGCATTTTTTTGTCAATTACCTCCATTCTGTGAATTCTCTATACTTTTACAATGGGAATTTAAGAATGTGTTCAATGAGGACAGAATTGTGCTGTTCTGGCCAAATGAGCAATAGAAAGTTCCATCATAAATTTCTTTTATTGAATGTAGTGGGTCAAATTTATCCACAGCATAATAATTTTGATGTAATGCACTAATATTACACCAACCATCTGTTTTGTCATAGGTGTTTATTTGTCACTCAGTATAAAATTATTGCATTTGCATCTTATTATAGATGTTACATTGGAGACCAAGCCCAGCATTCAGACATTATCAAATTTATAGTAGACTGAAGAACAAAATATGAACATCATTCTCCACTGTAAAGCACTAAAGCTGCAAGGGACTGGGGGATCATATTTTCATCAAAGCATTAAGAGCCTCACGAGGATCTAATATCCAGCTATCACTTCCATTCAAACCTAGAGACTGAAATGGATGGTTTAGACTTCTCTCCAAAACAGTTTATTTTTCCTGACTTCTTGTTAATTTATTTATTCTGTTTATTTCGAATGTAATTTTTTTGATTTGTCATTTCTACAAAGATGCATACTGATACAAAAAGTGAGAAACTCCTGTAAATAGGGGGGGTTGGACTAGATTACCTTTAGAGGTCCCTTCCAACCCAATACATTCTATGATTCCATGATTTTAACAAATTTATTGTTCATCACCATGCGTGAGTATCTCTTACACAATGATTACAACATGTATGACAGCAGCAGTTAAAATCTTTACCAAAAAGTCAGGTAAGCTATGTAGCAAAAATATTTTCTTGATGACGTGCTTCCATGTTTTCCTCTCTGTAGTGACCCTCCCATGTTGATTCAATTCCCAAATCTTCTTTTGCTGTTTTCAAAATGTTCTTTGAATGTTCTTATTTAATTGTTCTGTTTACACAGCTGCCCGAATGATTCTTCCCAAATCTTTAAAAGCAGAAAAACTTTCACATGCTACTGCTATTAAAACCTTTTTGTCTTCTCATCTGTCCAATTCATATCATTTCAGATTCATTTCAGATGTTCTCTTCATGTTTGTTACCTCATTGCTTCTACCTATCTCCCTGATAATATCTATTAAACATTTTCAGGTTGAATCAAAAGGCAGGTAATGTTTATTCATTAGTCTAGGCCTAATGTCCGTATCCACTGAAGATGGATGAGGGTTTTCTTTTCTTAACTTAGGTATCTCTTTATCTCCTACTAATGCCTCACTGTCACTCAGAACAATGCTCTTCATTTGAGTGTAAAATGTGAGTTTGTGTGAGTTAGCATCTCTCTTAAAATGTTTTCTGCTAAACAATGACCAAATGCCTAATTACATGAGGATTTCGAGACATGTTCTGGCATCATTTCATTACATAGCATCTTAGTCCTCGAGATGTCCAGCTCAATGCGAATAAAGTCCGCATGAAGAATAAATAACTGCAAAAAACTGGCCTTAGTAGAACATACTGTCAATCATAAAAAAAAAAAGAGTTGCTAAAAATAGAAAACTATGAAAATAAGTGATAATTTACATTTGCAGATGGATCTAAGAAAAAACTAAATATTTTTTTCTTATAAAGTAATTGGACACCTGTGTTTAATGCCAAGAACATTTCTTTTGTTGAGTTGTCTCTATAAAACTGATTTGCATTTTATTATTATTAAATCTTGATCAGGTGAAATCTTTTGCTATTTATTCATACATCTGTCCTATCAAAATTAGTGTTCTCCTGCCTGTTTTACATTAACATAGCCCAAATTATTTAAATGCTAATGTAGCCAGTTTTGTCTAAGGAGACTGCTATCACCAGTAAAGAGACATACGTGGTGTAATGCTTGCAATATTAATTAAAACCTTTTAAAAGGTGTTAAGAGAGGTAAATACAATTTTTGAAAAAAAATCCTGTAGCTTTCGAGTAGAGATGTTAAAAAAAGCATTCATCACTTAAGTTAGACATAAGCCTTCAAAACAGTATTTGACAGATTTTAGTTCTGCATATACTTTGTATTGGCCTCCTTCAGAGAGGTCTGTGTTATGCTCTGTCCTCACACAGGCAAAATTATTGTTGAGTTCATTGAGAATTAGTGCTGATGAAGGGCTCTAGACTTCCATCTATTTAATATATTCAATAGATGTTTATTATAGTAGTTTACACTAAAAGATAATGGTAAATATACTTTTCTCTCTGTCAAGGTACCTCTAGGTATGCTTTCTGAAGCTGTAATGAACTGACTGATTCCCCTCCTCCATAAGCTTCTCTTTTATTGCCCCTCCGCCCAAACCAAGGAACAAATTCCTAATCCAAACCACCCAGGTCAGCCCTTGTGCCTCCCAGAAGTATCAAAACAAAAGTTCATTACAGCTTTTGGATTTGACTGACTTCTGCGTTCATTTGTAAAATGTACTGCTGACAGTCTTAATTTTCAACTCATTATCAGTCTTACACAGCCCAGTGTGTTGAAAAATACTAAGCATTTTGTAAAAATCCCCTTTATTCTTAAGGAGAAATTAGAATTACACATTCTTACAATGTAAAGGGCTCTGTAACCACTCCATCCCTGGTATAAAATTGATAGAGTATGTTTAATAAATCAGGTTTATAACTCATTCTGAAATGACAGTACTTGGGCTGTGTTGTATTTTCAGGTGTATCTGCATGATGCAGAGTTCTGTTATGTACCTCAATGTTTGCCAGTTCTAAGATATAAATAAGGCTTAGATAACAATGTCACTTAAACCATGTGCTTTAAAATGTGTTGACATCACAGCATTTTAATCGCCACTCTCTGGCAAGATGCTTCACAGCAGTATGTTATCTACTGCTGTCTTATGTATGTAAGACTAATAATTCTGCAATAAACTGCTAACAATTATGTTTAGTGCTATGGTGCAGGTTTAGATAAAGAACAAATGTGTTATTTATCTTCAGTCACTCCAAAAACTATTTTGAAAACATACATTTTGTGGTTGTGGCACAGTCCCAGAAGGGTACTGCTATCACCCAAGGCAGTCAAAACCTTGAGAATTGATCTAGGGACCAAGCTGAAGTGCCGCTATCCTTACAGTTGTGACCTGTCATTGGTAACTAAGCTAAAGACTAAGAGGAGCGTGAAATCTGTGAACATTTGCAAGGCACACTATGAGAGAGACTGCCTACTGCCTTTTATTCATAGGGACCTTATGGTTGTCCTCTTTTCAGAACAGACTTATCATGGACTGGGAAATAAACTGTACCAGGCAAAAGATGAAAAATAACCTCAGATTTATTGCTTTTTGTAGTAAATTTAGGGGGGTTACCTTGGAACAACATAACAGCACACTGTGTAGTCATTCATTAACCACTGATTCAGATATGTAATTTCAGGCGTTTAACTCCAAATTTATTTATTTGCTTGGTCATATGTATACCAAATCTGCAACAGCAGGCTACACTTCCTCCTCATTTTTCACAAAACTCAGAATAGATGTTATTATCCCGTTGGAAACACACAAGCTGTCACTGTTCATGAGGTGAAGCTGATGATGAACATGGTATCAGAGTTGAAATGGTGTCTGCTACAGAAGGGGTATCAGCAGTATTGTGGCCTTCATGCTGCTGTGCCACTATGTCTCAATACTGACACTGCTCCGTGATAGAGCAATGAAACTCCTCTCACTCAGTGTTTAAATCCATTCTGATTAGACAGACAGTGTGAACTTTAGCAAGATTTTTTACATTGTTACACACTTTTACTGCTCATAACTCATTGACTACACATAGGCTGCCAAGTGCTAGCGGTGTTTAATGTTGCCTTGGTACAGTTTTAAACAAAACACATTTATTATCATAAGCAGAAAACAGGATGTACAGAAGGTAGAATCTAAGTGCCATTTATTAAACAGTGCTTTGTCACCTCACAAGAAAATGTAGGCAGCAGTGTTTTTTCTTCAGATTAAAACCCCATACAACAAGAAAAATCGTGGTGATGTCCACTAAGCACTTTCAGATTGTGCACATTATTTAGACGCTTCTTTGCCCCCTGCAATTGTCTGTTTTGAAATGGTAGGTAGTTTGGTGTGTTCTGGTCTCTCCCTATTCCTTTTCAATTTATTTCCCCCGAGAGTATGGGTTAGGCGCAGCAGCTGGCTGTCACTGTGACTTGCTTTTTACTTGGCTGTGCAGCTGAGCTGAATAAGGAACAAGGAGAAAAAGTCAGCAAAGTTGTCCAAAGTCAGTCAGTGCCATGGCTGAAACTGGAACATGGCATCATCTTGACTCACAGCCTAAAGCTACAGGAGTTGCCTGCTGTTAATTAAGTGCTGTACATTTTGGAAACTTTATTTTTCTGTTGTGTTTTACTTAATCAGTTTCTTAGAAAAAAAGTGGTAGTTGTGAGGAAACAAAAAAACAAAGACCCCATACTGTGAGCTAGATATTTTGAGTTGCTATATACAGCAATTTCTGTATTTTTGTATACATGACTGCTTCTTGATTCAGTTCAGTATTAAAGATTTGTGAATTCTTTGGAAAACAGTAGAATGGGTCTAACATGGGAATGAAGGCATAAAATAGGGGACAGAATGGAGTATATTTTAGATGGTTTTCAAATAAGAACAAATCGGTCCATTATTCTTATCCCCAAGTGATATGCTGATATTTCTTTACAATAAGTGAAAGTGTATGGTTATGTCAACTCTTGTTTTACTTTTCTAATACCATCCATACTGTCTACTGGGGCTTGGATGTTATTTGCATGATCTATATTTACTCCTTAAGATTTTTGTTGTTGCTGTTTTATTTAAAATTTAGTTCTAGAAATGCAAGTAATAGCTGCTCCAGGTAATACAGTGCTATTCAGATACATTTAAATGAGTTATACATGAACTAGTTCTACAACTATATATGCTACAGCTGAGTCATAGCAGTGCTTTACTTTTACTGAGTAGTTGGTAGTCTTGCTGAGAAACCAGGCAACTAGTTTGGGATAAATGATAATCTGAACTAGTATTCCACAGCTGCAGTGTTATTTCATGTAGGGATAGATGATTATTCGGAGCTACCTTATGTCTTGTGAATATATCCATAGAATCTTGTGAGAATAATGAGAAATCTTGGTAGCACTTGACTACCAGTACCCATAGAAAGGAGAATAATATGTTTAGAAGGTAGGGCAAAGGAAGGAACACTAAAGAAACAAGGAGGTACATCTGGGGAAAGAAATAAAAAGGTATGACTGTGGGCAAGTGTTGAAGTAGAATACAAGCACCACAGAGAAAGTCATTCAACTTGTAAAGATAGCAAGATCTGCTTAAGGAAAGTCTCAGTTACTAATACTGCAGCGGTATACGAAGGTTTAGACAAATGAAAACCAGAGAAGGTACAAAGAACATGAGCTTCCTGGTCCTGTGTTTACAGTGTAAAAGTAGATACAACAGACTAGAGAATAAACAATAGCCTCACTAATAGGTAAGATGAAAGTAAACTATCTCATGTCTTAGTGTTGCAACTACCCTCATGAATTTCATAATATCATAGGAAAATTCAGGTTGTAGATGACCTAAGAAAGCAGTCGTCTTAATAACCTCATTAATTTGGGAAGGCTCTCTTGAAGCCAGGTCTTCCCCAGGTTGAACAAGTCCCTGCCCCTCAGCATTTCCTCACAGGGCAAGAGCTCTACCTCTGTGCCATCGCACTGCCTCTCTGCTGAATTTCCTGCAGTCTTTCCCATACAGTGGGACCAGATCTGTATGAAGTATTCCGCACTTGGTCTAATGTTGAGTAGTGGGGCATAATCTATTGGGAATGCTCCTTTCAGGAGCCAGGATACGCTGTAGACCTTTACAGTCAGGGCACACTGCTGACTCCTGCACCTTCTGCTGCCAGTCAGGACCTACAGGTCATTTCAGCAGAGCTGCTTTCCAGTCAGTTAGTGTACAGACTTTGTTTCGAGGGGTCCATGCCCTCCGCCTCCCCAGGTGCAGGACTTATCTTTTGTCTTTATTGCATTTCATGAGATTCCTGTTGGCCTGTTCCACCAGCTCCTTGTGGATGGCAGCCTTGCCTTCAGTGGTATTAAAAGTTCCCCCCAGTTTGGTGTCATAAAAACTTGAAAGAGTGCCTCCCAGGATAGACCCTTTCATTATTTTATGTGTTACCTACCTTGGGGCAGAGTATGACCCACTAACCACTCACTTCTGAACTTAAACATGCAAACAGTCATTTATCCATCTTTATTCATTAGGGATTGTAGACAGAATTATAGCAAAATCTAAAGAATCAACATGCATAAAATGGCATATCCAGAATGAAGACTTTTATCATGCCAAAGAGAGGGAAAAAGATGAAACAAAATATTTCAATAACCCTCCTGCAACTAGCATAGATAAAAAGAGGCATTTGGTGCTGTGCGAAAATACTTAGATTAATTCATACAAAAGCACTCAATGAAGCAATGAAAAAGAATTACTAATCTTTGCCAGCTATTGAGGAGATTCGGTATGATTTACCAGATTAAACTGCTGATTGTATGTGTTTTTACATGCGAAGTATTAGTGTCATTGGAACAGCCTGGTAATGTTTCACATGCCTCTTGGCAAACATTTTTGGGTATCAACAGAGCCTGCAAGTCATTACTGACATAAAGTAAATTAGGTTTTGAAGGGAAATACAAGAATCTGGATTATAACAGATTATATTCTTACCTGAGGAAATTAAAGAAGAGGCAATGCATAACAATGGTATGGAGATGAAGCTGTATTAAGCAGCTTTTCAGAAAGCATTTTAGGTCAAAGTGAAGCTGAAAAGACCCACTGTGTTCTCCTTGAAATATCTTTTGGTTCTTAAAAACCCTTTTAAGGTACCAAGATCCATAAAGCCATTACAAATATATCCAGGCCATAGGATCTAAGAGGAGGCCAAAAAATTTGCTTTACAAAACTCAATCAAAAGCCTGAGAGTATTCACGTAAAGATGTAGCACAGAAACATTTGGAAATCAGGAACCAATATTTAATGAAGTAATGAAATGCGTATGCGACTCCCTGATCCTGAAGTACTATAATCCAGTGCAGTAGCCTACAGTGTAATCATACTACACTGCTTTTGAAAGACTTTGAACAGCTGCATTTAGAAAAATAAAGATGATAGCATTTTCTAGATACAAATGAGGACAGATAACATTCAGCAAAGTAGCTTCTGGCTGCATTTTTCAAAATGGAATAATTCTACTTTCCTCACCTTTGGGCAGAGGTTATTTATGCAAGCACATCACAGGTCATTACAAAGCATCATGAAGAAACCACAGCCACGTGCATCCAAGTGTGTACAGCAGATGGTACTGGGACTTGAGTGTTATGATGTGAGAATAAGCTGCTACTCTGGAAAGCTACTCATGTTTTAGATACACCGTGGAATGTGTACTTTCATGATTGTAGTAGAAATGACATGGCTTTGTCAAAGAGGAGATAAAGTCTGTCAATACGTGAAGAAAAGATCAGCTAAGAAATACTAGGAACAAAAATGAAAACAAAACAGAAAATGTAAGAATGCCAGTACATAAATTCATGGAGTCTCTTGAACACTGTTCATAGTTCAGGTCAAACCGTCTCAAGAAGATAAAGCAATTGTGGAAGCAAAAAATGTTCTAAGTTAGGATACAAAAGACCAGAGGCATAGAAAATGAAGTACAATTTTAAACTAGAAAAAATGTGCTCAATATAAAATCATGAATGGCAAATAGGGAATTATCTCTTTTCCTTTAAAAAATAAAGGGAGTGAATTGAATTACCAAAAATAAATTGTAAAGAAAATGAGTAGGATTTTTACATGATGCAAGGTAACTTCGTAGAATTTATTTCTACATATTTTGGATAGCAAGTAGATAAGAATATGATTAAAATAAACAGCCTTTTACTGAAAGTAAGTTCTCAGTTACTGCATTCTGAAAACTTTTAGACCAGGATAGACTCATTTTCATACTCTTGCAATTTCTGATATTTTTCTGTTCAATTTTTGCTGCTTATCACTTTCAGACACTTTGGATGCAACTGTCTCTCTTTACCTTACATACACTGACTGTAAGATCTGAGTAGTCCAAAATAGCTTGAATTAAGATACAACAAAGGATGAATTTATCTATATTAGGGTTGGTTAAACTATCATAGAAAAAAAACCCTAACCTCTGTGTGTAAGAAGCATAGGTGGGACTTCAGCTGTTCAGAAGCATGAGCTGAAACTGCCCCTAAATAAGCATAACAAAAGATAGCAATTTTCTAGTCTTTAAATCTTGTAATATAATATAAAAACAAACTACTATGATGGTGCTTTTAAAAAACAGATAATCTGAAGGAAAAAAATCATGTATTGGAATTATGCTCTATCAGAAAACACAGTATTGTGTAATTTTCTTTTTTTATTTGCATCTTTACAGATACCAGTTGACTGAAAAACTATTCCATCTGTAGTATTTGCATGTTTCTAAACCAGGGATACATGAAAAAGAAGAGGATGAAAAAACTTATTTTACATGACTATTGTTGCTAGGGAGAGGTGTCCACTGAGATCCCTCTCTAAACTTGTTTGTCTCACTGTGCCTGGGATTTTCAAAGTGACATAGTGGAAACTCAGAGTGACTCAGGTTTTTCTGTTTGTTTTCTCATCATCTTTTTTTCTTTAACTGTGGAATTTTTAAACAATAGGTCAAATCCTCAGAGGATAGTACGTAGTTTTTAGTTTTTGAAACATATGGAAATACAGCAATTTCACAGTCCAAAGTTGGTAGACGGTTAGTTCTGTCTCTGCCTACAGAAAATTAAAAAATCTCAATGAACACAGTACCACTCAATTACCTGCTTCGGTCTCTGATCGGATTCTTGCTAAATTAATTCTCAGGTTTATGACTGACTTGAGAAAAACTAGAATCAGTTCCAAAATGATTTTTCTTCCTCCCAATTTTCTTACCTCTATTGTTTTAGTTTCTGCTCTTGATCCCCCTTTTCCCATCACTTCTTTTTTATTATTATTATTCTTTCTTACTGTCTGCCATACAGCTAAACAATTTTGAGTAGGTTAGTGTTATCAAAACACAGTGTGGGAAACTGTATAAAACAACCTACATATTGTAAAACTGGCTAAGTTAGCCCAAAACTTAGCTAGTGTGGTACTACATACTATTATGACTTTTTTTTTCCATTTGATAGAAACTACAGCTCCAATGCAGAGCATCCAGCATGTTTCATGCTTTCTCTTATTTGGTGCTTTACTTATTTTTTAATTTCACTGACTTCTCTTTAATAGTGGAGTTGTAACTTGTATTTCAAAATGGCAAAGAAATGTCTGTGGAGAAAGAAAACCATTAAGTAGCATGGAAATGGAGAATACAGTTCCTTGAAAAGACATGAACTAACTCATATCATTTAAAGGTTTTGATCCAACCTCGTGTGATGCTGAGCTCCTTTATTCCAGGTAAAAGTTTGATATCCTGAAGCATTTTCTGCATCTGTTAGGCACTCCCTTACAGGTGTAAATGACTTAAGTGCACTGTGCTTGACTGGTTTCTTAAATACAGTTTCTCTCTCTCAATTTCTTCAGGTTTCTTCAATTAAAGGAAGCTTGCTTGGCCACCCTTCTTATTGGCATAACATTTCAGTACTAATATCATATGCTGTAACATCCTTAATAAGACACATAAAAATCTATCTTTTATGGGCTTTCTTACTCCTAAATGAACCCATGAGACCTATAAACTTAAAATGGCCAGAGATGAGATGTATGATATAAATTTTCCAAGATACTGTAACTTGAGGATCTGATCATTGTATGAAAGTATCCTAGAAACTTTTGCTATACTTTTTTTTTCCCCTTTCAGAACAACTGTTGATTTGACATTTGTTGCTATCTATGCAGAATTTGCAAATATGAAGGGCTTTTTCATTCTAAAAAATGTCTTCCTTGACTTAGACCTTAAAAAGTTTTCTGAATCCCTTAGAAGAAGGTCACAGCTGGACTACAGATTTTTTTCCTAATCTCTTTATGTTGCCAGTAATAACTGAAAACTTACTGTCTAATTCAACCTGTAGAAAATCACAGAAAATAGATCATTTTTTTCTTGTCCCAAGACTAGTGTCATGATCCTTTTATCTTTATTTTTTTTTTCCCCCCAAAGCAGAAGGTTTTGTTTGTGATATCCTTTTGGATCTGGAATAGCATTAATATATCAAATACTGAGGTTTTTTCAAGGATCATAGAATGAATTCGGATGGCTTCAGTAGGTAAAGGGCCCTCAGCTAATGGAGAGTCTTTGTGCCAGTGAAGAGTGCAGATGTTCGGACATGATGTATGAAGACTCCATACCACTGCAACTGAATTATAAAAAAAAAATATTCAGGTGTTTTACTGCATTCTGCAGCAGTATGATATTTCAGGCATTTCCCTCTAGAAATGGACAAAAAATGGTGGTGTTTTTTTATTTTTTTCCTCTCAGTATTGAAATACATAGATAGAACAGAAGAAATACGGCAATCTTTTACATAGATGTGACTATACCAGTTATAAGTAAAACCCAACAAATATATTTATCTGGTAACCTAATTAGCATAACCACTGTAACTGGGACAGAGGCCAAGAAGAGCAAACAGTCTAAACCATTTAATTATCAAACAACAGATAAATAGAAGGTGTCCTCTAATGGCTACAAGACACCTCGTGTAACATCCTAAACCTCAGATTCTAGGAAAGATTTGTTAATCTGTTTCCTGTTACACAAGTTGAGAGCTGGTGCTGATTCCTTTCCTAATGCTTAAAGTCTCTGGTTGAATAAATGTAATTTAGGAAATGGCAAGTTGCTTTATCCAGATTGTTAATTCCTGATGAAATAACCGTGTGCTTTGATGTTTGCTAATGTTTACCTCACTTTGAGAAGCAACAGAGCCTTTGGACACAGACAGACACTGTCATGTTCCTGTTGCACTCTGTGGTTTCACTAACACAGAAGTTGTAGGAGCCATGAGTAAGACCTATTATGTAACATACATAATCTTCTTTGTACAAGGAATATTACTGTTATGCTGTTGGTATTACTAAAAAGGAGAGTTTTGCAGATTCTCTAGCAATTCTCAATGCTCAAGAAATATTTGTGATTTCTATTTTGTATGTTGGAGAGAACAAGAAGGTGTTTTATACCCGATTGAACTGATGAAATAAATGTAAGCAAATAAGTATTAAGTCAATCTCAATATAATGTTAATTTCAAAGTCAGATAAATTATATTTTATATTTTTGAGATTTTTGTTTAGGAACAGCCTTTTCTCTTACCAGACTATTACCAAGGTAAATTTTCTTTGAAGATAAGTCGGAAAGATATCTTTTTTCCTAGCTTATAGGAGACAGACTTGCAGGGTGGAGGGGAGGAAAGGGAATATGTAACAGTGACTGTCGCAGCAAGAAATTGTCATTAGTGGAGGAAGCAGCATTTTGAAGAAAGTATAGAGTTTCTTATTTGTGTAACATATTCAAAATAAATTGGGGGAAGGTCATAGAATACCATTTTTTAATTATTTTTTTAAATAAAGTAAATAGACTTGGTAGTTTTTGGGTTGTTTGAGTTTTTTTTGGTTGTGGTGTGTGGTTGTTTGTTTGTTTGTTTGTTTGTTTTTTTCTTTGAGCAGGTAGCCAATATTCTAGGGCTTATGGGTTGTTTCCTTTGCTAAGAAAAATTACTGATGGAATTTAGCTATTTTGGGTTCAGTCCTCTTGATTTTCATGAGCAAGTAAGATGTCCTTATCATGCCAGAGGAAACAATTTGTACCTTTTCAGTTTTATCACCAGCATTTTCAGCTAGTGCAAGCACTACTTCATGGTTGTTTTGGCACCAGTGAATCTTTTGTCTCTTCTGACTCCCTGTTGCCTTTTGCATCTTCTCACATACAAGCACACACCATCGCATGGGTAGCATACAAATAACAGCTCCCAGGTATTTTATAGAGCTCCAGGGAACTTTGAATTTGTTCTCAGATGTTTCATTGAAATCCTGTTTGGGACAGTAAGCTCATTATCTTTTAATTTTTTTTTTCAGCCACTTTCCTCCTCTGTTGTTTTAAACACTTCCATGTTCAACTAAGCTGATGAGTGTGGATCCATAGATATCGGTGATATAAGTCATTGCCCATTTAACAAAGGCAAGAATACAGGCAGCTTTCAGCTTTTTCCATTGTTACCATTGTCAGATTCTACTACTGTAAAAAGTAGATGCAGACACTGGGGCTGTGGTTATTAACACTGCTCAAGGAGGTACAGCGTGCATGTTTTTTTGGGACAGAAGGATGGAACCTTGGGCTCCTTTCTTGTGATTGACATTTGGAGTTGATGTCTTGCAGTTGTATACAGCAAACTATCTTTCTTCAGTGAAGCACGGTACAAACATAATTGAAATGTGGGAAGAAGAGAAGGAGAAAGGCAATCTTTATTGTCTTCTAACATTCCTTCACGAGCAAAGCAAATCTGCCTTACAGCTTTTTGCATCTAAGAAATCTGGAAGGATCTTTGTCTTTACTATAGGTACAACTAGTTGCATAAAAGGTTAATGTGATTCTTCCACAGCTGAAAAGCATAATTAATATTGATAAACAACATTAAAATCACAGTGTTAGTGGGGCTATATATCGTATTTGAAAAACAGTGTTTTAAATTGACAATGTATCATAGTATGTCCACAGTCTGAAGTTATCCTGCAGATGAGTGGATGACCCACAGTTTACACTTTAAAACACAGGTATGGATAAAAATTCTGTGTCCAGAGTTAGGGCCATTTCTTTCTGGAGTTCTGGTGTATTTATGCTGTTTTGTATTGGGTGTCCATGCTACTGGCTGGGGCAGTGGGAGGACTTCAAGGGTGATGTCTGTGAGAAGGGACCAGGGACTGGCCACGCTGGATGAAGCCTATTCCAGCCAGTTCCAGCCATCTCTGCAATGAAGGAGGAATCGGGGGGGGGGGGAGGTATCAGAAACAGACCTGCAGACACCAGGGTCACAGTAGGAGAGACAGAGGTGCTTCAGATGCCAGAGCAGAGATTCCCCTGTAGCTCATGGTAAAGACTCTATACTCAGTCTTAGATGTCAAGGTTTTAGACATCTAGATTTCTATCCATGTTTCATTCTTTTAAGATACCAACTTTCTGGATACAAATTTTGATGTGCTGTCAGATAGTATAAAGTCTTTAGACTTTACTAGCTTTGTTTCCTGTAACAATCATTAGCAAGAGAACAGTTATTTTCCTTTCTTTTGCAATTCCTTTTCACACAACATTTGTTTGGTGTTGGCTTTTTTTTCCTTACTTTCCTTTTATGCCAGAAAAAAAGAAAAATCAAAATGGCTAAGTGGTTTGGAAAAGTATTTGGAAAATGTTAAGGATTGTATTGTGTTATATCTCATTTGTCCGTACAGGCATTACTACACTCTTCTTATTGATGCCAGTAACACCATCCTTTTTGTGAGTATCCAAACAAAGACCATTTTTGATCCCTTTTCTAAAGAACTGAATTGTTTTATTCTTTTGGCCTTTTGTCAATGCTGTTATCATACAGTAATTGAACGGTGATGAGAATTTAATTTCTCAGTGATGTCTAATGTAATCTGTATTATATTATTGAGCCTTACTCATTGCATCTGACACACTTTGCATTTTGACTGGCTAGCCATACAGTCTCTCTTTGGAGATTTAGATTGCCAGAAATGTAACAGAGAACAAGAATGTCTTCCTGACAATCAAATTAGAGAACGCTGAAAAGGTCAGAGTTACACAGTATATTACTGTCTTTCAGAAATTGTACTGAGTATTAAAGTTCTCTGATGTCTCATTTCACCGAATGAGAACAGGAAACAGTACAGAATGGATCAGGCTTTGTCACCACAATTTTTATGAAGGTGAGAAATGGAAGAAAACACCACAGAAAATTCAACCCCTTCTTATTATATCTAGACCTCTAATATGTGAGGTTCTTCAGTTAGGAAAATCCAAAGAAAAATGTCTTAGATCAGAACTGTCCAGGCAGCTCTGGGTTAGCGACAGAGTATAGTAATTCTGTCTCAGGAGTACAATGTGAAAAGAATTGTGAGAGAAAATGAACAGCTCTAAATGGTAGGTAAATTGCACCAGACAGTAGCTTACTGTGCACTCTGCAAAATTCAAAGTAGATGTTACAGCTATCTTCAGCGTAGAGTGAAATCAAAGCTCAAATCAGAGTGTTCTCTACTGAAAATGATTGCATAAAAAGTTGGATAAGTTGCTTATAATTTCTTCTGGGTCATATGTTTGTGTCTATGTTATGGGACACTTGGTCTTGAAAAAACTCTTTCTCATCTCATATAAGTGGGAATAACTTGTCAAACTTCCCCTTTTATTTATGAGTGTGATGTTTATGGTATGGGATACACCTATGAGCTAACTCAGGTCAGCTGCCCTGGCTAACTTGAAAGTGCTAATGGCCTGCAGACCATGGCTGGTCTATGATTCTATCCCAGCAAAACCAGGACACAAAGTGCTAACAAGGTTTTTCAGGGAAAAAATTACAATGAGTATAGTAAAACACTGGACCATGTCATCCAGAGATGATGCAGAACCTTAGAATTTCAAGATATTCAAAACCAAACTATACAAGGCTCTGAGTAACTTCATGTAAATTGGTCATTCTCTACCTGGGGTTTTGAAGCAGATGAGATACACGGGTCCTTTACTATCTGTATTATTGTACTATTCTGTAGTTTCTCACCTGATTTGCAGGCAATGTTGCAGCATTTATTTGTCACTGGAAAAATGAAAGTTGTTTCTCAGCATTATGTCAGAGTCAAGAATATGAGCAATTTCTTAAAGTGAGAGCAAGACAGTAGTGATATGTAGTGATCATTATTTACATAAGAATATAGGAAAAAAAAATTGTTCTAGGAAGTGAAAAAGGCTACTACTTGGCTGAAAAAATGTAGAGCCAGAGTTGTTTTTGAATGCTTGGACTTACTATATGACTGCCAGAAGTTTGCACAATTGATTGTTCATTTAACAACATTAAGTCCTGTCTTGGAACTGAACTGCACTGCTCTGGTCTGTACTTAAAGTTCTGTTGGCACAAATGCTTTGAGAGATAGATGTAGTTTGCATGACTTGTTCTTTACAAGGCAATAACAAGTCTGCATTTTAAAGCTTACAGTGTAAATCTAATATATTTTAAAAATAAAACCAAAACAAGCAACACCATTTTACAAACTGCGTTGTAGTGGATCATTAAGAACCAGTGCTGGTCTCTAAATCCTGTTGAGGAAAATCTCTAAATCCTGTCTCTCATGATTTAGACCCATCCTAGAGCTGAGCACCATGTATCCACTCACTCCCCTCATCCCCCTAATAGGAGGGCAAGGAGAATAGTGAGAAAAAGGCAAAACTCCATGGGTTGAAATAAGCACTATTTAATAGAATTATGCAAAAGGAGTAGGAACAATAATAACAACAGTAATGAAACAATATATAAACAATATATAAAACAAGTAATATAGAACAAACCATCCATCTAAAGCTACCCCAACTGCATGGCTTGCTCCAGAGATCCTCACTGCCAGAACTTGTGCTTTGCCTGGCCCACCCTACTCTTACATAGCAGGCATGACTCAGTATGGTATTGAATATTCCATTGGCTTGTTCTGTTGTCTACCTTGGCTCTGTCTCCTCCCAGCTCCCAGTGAAAATTAACCCTAAGCTAGCCAAACCCAGGACATGATGATAGATTAAATATCATAAATTATAATGCCAGAAGGGATACCAAATGTGACCTACAGTAAAAATTAGGATTAGAATTGTTGATGGTGAACTAGAGAAACAACCAATCTACTTTTTAATATTGTCTCTGATGCACAGTTAGAACTCTCTGTGAGTTAGTCTAGTAGCTAATTATCCCACAGTTTAAATCAATTTAAATCAAAGGCCTAATTACTGGGCTGAATTTGTTTAACTTCAATTTCTAGACACTGTAAATTGTTAAACTTATGTGGGCAGTGCATATTGCTGAGTTTTATGTTTATATGCATAGCTTTAGAGTGGGATGGATCGCATCTAAATTGAAAGGTTAGACTCAGTCTGAGATAACCTTAAATTTTTGTGTATATGTGTGTATATGTAAGAGAGCTAAATCTCCAAAAATACTGGTTTTAGACAATGAAGTCAGCAGCACTGGGAGGTCTAGACAGCTCGGCATCCAATAGTTTGAGTTAAATTGCTCTTTGGGCTCTTTTGACAGTTCTGTCCAGGTCTGCATTGGCAACAACAGGATTTTAGTCAATCACTGCCCAGGTACTCATTCGTTTTAGGTATCTTAATTTGTGTTTGAATCACAATTTTGCTGAGTATCTTGCTTTTCACTGGTAAGTCAAATGATTTGCCAAAATCTGAAAAAAAAAAATAGGATTTCTACCCTCCTTCATAAAAAGGACATGTAGCTACCTAAAAAAGCAATAAAATGGGAAATTATTCACACAGTCAATAAGTGTCAGCCAATAAAGTCCTCTGGTTATAGTGTATGTCAAAACCTATTTTCTAAGGGAAAGCCAGTTGAAATCTCAACCATACAGAAATTATGACATCTCAAAACCACCATAGAACTTATCCAAAAAGTACTAAAGCACCTGTTTGGGTTTAAGTACTTTAGTATTTCCTTTGAAGTCAGTGTGGCAACTTGAGTGCTAAAACTTAAGCAGATGGTTAAGTTCTTTACTGGACTGGGGTCATTGCTTGTACTTCAGAGCATATGTGGACTCATGATAAAATGGACTGAAAATTAAATGACTGTAATTAAAGTACTGTGTGTAAGTTGTTTCCTGCTTTTGTTTAATCTACCTTTGTGCTTTTCATATCTCAAGAGCTGCCCATAGCATCTGGTCCACCGTCTGTGTCTGTATAGGGATCTGAAATATGCCTGCTAATAAGTTTCTATGCATTAACTGATTAACACATAGAAGTTCAGGAACCTTTTAGAAGATGCACAAAATAGCTGTTAAGTTGAAAACTAACACCGATGAATGATCTCAAACTCTAATCATGTTTCTTTGTCTCCTAAATATTTTTATGAGAGTACCTTTTACTTCTCTGATTAAGAAAAGGAATTAGGGATTGGAGGAACTACAAGGTCAGGAGGGAAAAGGAGAAAGATTTGTTTGCTTGCTGGTTTAATTAGGAAATGGATTTTTTAAAATTTTTTTTTCTGAAGTTTTTGATACAATCAGACTGCATTTATGAAAGGAAAGAACTGGTGCCAAGGTCCTGGTTTGTTGTAATATATATTATAAATATGGATGAAAGCCAGACTCTGCTTACACAAGAAGAAATGGAAGCATAGAGGTAGAACTGATGCTCTTCTCTATATTCAATCTTGAGGTAGACAAACCAGTAGTTTCACATTTCTTTCAGTAATTGCCATATATTAAAAAGGAGACCAGAAACTGCTCTTGTCACCTTTACTGAACAAATTTGTCCAGATTTAAATGGAGGTAGATGAAAAGTATTCAGATGGTACAGTGTGGGGACTGATAAATAGCAAACATTACAGTTCACCAACATGGTGTTATCTATTGATTTGTAAAGCAAGAAACTAATGCATATTTTACTCTGGATGCATATGATTCAGTTATGCAAGATCAAATGATAAAGGTGAAGATTTTTAAAGGATTTGGGAATAATGGTCGATAATCAGCTCAACACAGTTCACTAAAACCTCTATTTTTTTGCTAAAATAGGTAGATACCTAACTCCAGTGAATGGAAAGTGTAGTCTCACAGAATTAGGAACAGAGTTTTTGTAAAGCCATCCCTAAGAGGAACACAGATGTGTCCAGTCATCAGTGGCAGTGCTGCCATTGGTGCGGCTTCCAAACAAGATGATGACTTGTGCTGGTCCATGAAAGAAGCTGGTAAAAAAGTTCCCTACAGGGACTTTTGCCATGGGACATTTCCAAGCAAATCTTTGAAGTGGTCAAAGTTTGCTCTCCTGCAGTCCCATGCTGTAGTCCTGCTTTTTGCCCTTCTTGCTCACCTAGGATCCTGAGTTCCTAACTCTCATGGTCACTGCAGTCAGAGCTGCCTTCAGCCTTCTCATCACCAATGAGCCCTTCCTTGTTTGTGAGCATGAGCTCCAGCAGAATACCTTTCTTAATTAACTTCTCTATCACCTGGGTCTGGAAGTTGTTATCAGTTCTCTCCAGAATCTCCTAATTACTTATGCCCTGCTGTGATGTCCCTCCAGCAGATATTGGGGTGGTTGAAGTCCCCCATGAGGACCACTGCCTGCAAATATAAGACTGCTTTTAACTGTCTGTAGCAGCCTACCAGAAAAAAGAAACAGTGATGGGGATTTTCAGATATCTTAACTTTCAGATACTCTTTGTATACTTTTGACTTTCTAATTCTGCCTTGAATTAATTTAGATGTATTTACAATGAACTCTAACTTAATGAAGTGTTTCTGACCAGGATAGGGAAAGAAGAAAAAAAAAAAAAAAAAAAAAGGCAGAAAGGCAGCACTAGTTTGAAAATGATGGATGTCAACAAAGGGAAAGTTTTAGTGTTTATATTTAACATTACACTGAGCCTGAATATTTCCACCTGGGCTTATTCATCTCATTTACATAAATGACAGTATATGCATTTTTGAATGAGTTTAATAAAAGCCTTGTTTCAATACTGCACCATTTTTCTCTTACATTCTTATGCTGAGAAATGTCAGCAAGTAATTGGAGCATGTACTGAGAATGTACACCGGGAGTGCAATTTGGACCCATATCATAAAATGTGGTTTCTTCTGCATGCCAGAGGTACTCGCAGAGCAGGAATAAGCAATTCATAATGCTGTGCCAGGGCTTCAAATTATTTATATCAGCATACTTTGTTTTCCAGTATGTTAACTCGTGTGGTAAGGTTGTACCACTACCGCATTCCATCCAAATGTGTCTGACACTAGAAACACAATCTCTTCTTTTTCCTTCTGAAATCCTCTTGAATTTATTACCCACTGAGATGATCTTAAACCTTAGTTAAGAAATGCCATCCTTGACACTGATCAAGGGAAACATCTTGTGAATAAGGCTCGTGCTTTTTAACGACTCTCCCTTTTAATTGATGGTGAACTAGCAGAGAATGTCAATGTTATGCTGAACTGGGATTTACAGACAGCAGTAGAGGTTAGGAATCATGAAATTATCACAATTATTGTTGGAAATATATCTTGGACAGAGAGGACTTTCAATCAACTACTGTCTTTTTTTAAGGACTGAAATTGATAGAATGTCTTGTAATGACAAAACAAGCAAAGAAAAGAGGAAATTGGAAATTGATTCACTTCTATGCCATACCATGTTAGGAGTCCTAGCCTGTATTCAGAAGCAGTTGCTCTCTGGTTTTCAGTTCAGGTGCATGTGCCCTAGAGACCATAATGTTTCAAATCTGCCAGTGACCTGGGAGATGCATCTTTGAATGTATTTATTGTATCTTTTTTTCTTGTAATTTAAAAACCAAACAAACAACAATAACAAAAACCAATCAATCAATACCCAAATCTTCTATTTGACTAAAAATTAGATCTCTTTCAACCACTGAGTTGGCCATTAACCTAGTCGTAGAAAACATACTTTTCTGTCATTGGTTTTAGAATGTTTTAATCTGAAGTTCCCACTGGGACAAGTAACTGCTCATACTACAGGCCTTGGTTTCTTTAGCTTGCTGCACAAATATTTAAATATTACAAACTGTGTTAATCAGAGAGAATGGAGAGAATAGCCTCTTAAAAAGAGCAATAGCCAGATGTAAAATCCTGTTCAAAGAAGTGACATGTATTGCTTTAAATACCTCCAGATATAAGAGGAAAACAGCAGTTTTCCACAGCCTGGATATGGATGTAAACCATTGTGCTGATGAATCCAGAGGAAATTGTAGTATCCTTATTATTCTTTTTTTGAGATTCATGAAATGACTTTCCTGTTACCACCATTTCCATTGGAACAACTGTTTCCTAGAAAGAAAAATTAATTTACTATCTGCACTTATATAACTATTTATTTGAAATTGGCCAAATATTAATGGTTTTAAGGTTCAAATTTATTATTATTTTTATATAGTGATTATAAGTCAAATGAAAGTTATTTAGAATTGGCTCAAGGAGGAGAGAAGGTGAGAACATAAAAAAGAAATCATCTGAAGCTGAGAAACCCAGGTGTTAAAAAGTTTATGCCTAGAAGCAAATTCTGAAGATTGCGATCACTGAGAATGAAAAAAAAAAACAAACCCAAAATGGTAATAAATTAGAAACCAATAAGATCTAAAAGGGTAAAAATTCTGTTCTTTAGATAAGTATGTGGAGAATAATCTTTAATTCCCTTCCAAATGGTTTGTGAAGAGAGAACCTGATACCATGAAAAAGAATCAGGAAATTGCTTCACTACTGGTTCATTTGAGTGTTGCAGAATGAAGTCCAGTAAGATGGTCAACCAGAGTAACCTTTGTTACTTTCCATTGACATATATTTTTTCCCCCTTGTTCTTCTGAAAAGAATTCTCTGTAGAGAATTCTATCCTATGACCAAGGCAGCAACTGTCATGATGTCCTCAGTTTCCATCACTGAAAATTTATTAGTGTTAGCAATACTTGATTATAGGCTCTTAAATGATTCATAAATTATTATGTCACTAATACCCAACCTGGCCATTGCATTATTGTAATTTAAGACAGTAATGACTTTTCTTGTCAAACCAAATAGTTATAGGGACATTGGCAGGCAAGATCTGACTGAAAACCAACAGTAAAAACTAATATATAGTATATAAGTTTTCCAAGATCACAAAAAATATTTCCTTTCTTCATCCCTCCCAGTACTATTTCCTATCTTGACATGTATCTGTATTTACATAGACAGATATATTTTCTTTGTGGAAGTTCTCCAGGTATCTCTGGATCTCTGAATATCTTAACACCTAGGACAGTTTAATACTTTGTAAAACTTATTAGCCATCATGTAATACTATTCATTTAGTAAACTACTAGCACCAAGCCCATCGTAGCATAGGAATTTATCTCTTCTGCTAATGGAAGAGTCCATGTGTAGATTTCATCTTGAGCAACTGTTGTACCACATCATTCAGGTCTGCAAGCTGAATTATTTTTCTTCCCGACTGTAACAATGTGAATTATATATACGATAATAGATAAATCCACAGTGAATACATCATAATCTGGTATAGATATACTAAATGATTTAAGATGAATAGCAACAGAGTCTCAGAAAAACTCATTCAATATCATGTTGCACCTCATCTCTTAATGCAAAAAAAGGTTAGCATTTACTTTGTTTTAATCTACAAGCTTCTGTAGGTTCTCTTAAAGTAAAAAGACTAAATAATTGTACTATGCATGAGGATAAATCAGGTAGTGGTGGCTGGAGTGGGAGGTTAGAAATGAGTCTGAGATCTTTTTCTTCAGGACATATGAATTTTCTCATGAGAAGGCTTTAAAATGTGACCCTTTCACAGGGATTCCCACTGTATTTTTTTCTTTTTTATTCTGTTACAAAATATGAAAACATGTATGCAGGTCAGTTACTGAATTACATTTCATCCACATTTGTACTTTATTGCTATATTAGAAAGACAAAAGATGTTCTGATTAATTATCTTTATAATAGATAAAAAGCATATTAGTATGTCATCAAGCTACCACACTACTCTCTGTGGTAGAGCTACGTACAGTGATTACATTTAATGTCATCCAAATTCCCATCAGGATGGGGAGATGGGTTTCTTTCAGTAGTTGTTTGTATAAGTTAACCCTGTCTGCATAATTTGTGGTAAAAATTATTCTTACAGCTGCTTGAAAAATCTTTAAGGGCATAATCCTTTTTTTGTTTTGTTTTGCTTTTTCAGAATTGCTTCATGGT
Organism: Chloroceryle amazona; assembly: GCA_027560015.1. NCBI lineage: Eukaryota > Metazoa > Chordata > Aves > Coraciiformes > Cerylidae > Chloroceryle > Chloroceryle amazona. The sequence continues at coordinate 88,392 of JANHFX010026981.1, read as the reverse complement.
CATATTAAAAGAAAAATCTTATGAATTTTACCTGAAGCATTTTTCTGTTTTGTTTTTGAACAGCATGCTGTGGAAGGTAAGAGTGTTTGAAGTGAGGAAACATTGCATGTAGCAGTGAGCATATAAGCTTTGTGTTATTTTTTTAGGAAGGATTATTTTCATTTCTTTTTCTGTATATGGGGTTAAGGTCATGATTAATCAATACAGTTTAATCAATTTGAGGGAAGGTATATTGTTACACAACACTAAGATGAGTTCAAGCTGTTAAAAAGACAAATGTACAATGAACAGCAAAAATGAGTCTTCTGTGTTGCTACCAAAATCAATTTCAATAGCAATCACATTACAGCGGTCTGATTGTAATACAGTGAAAGGTCAGTACAATTTCTTGCCTAGTTAGCACTGTAACTTTCAAGCTTCCCTGGGCACGAGTTGTGATCACAGTGTCTGGCAAAGTCATTTTTCCAGAGACCTTGTGCTTGTCGTATTATTCTCCAGAGCTCAACAGTTTGTCTGTAGTATTCTTAATTTCATAGCCTGCATTCTTTTCTTTCTTGATTTCTTTTAGCAAAATTGGCAATAACTACACACTTCTTGTCATTAAGAAACAACACCGCAAGGCAGTAATAAATAATGGATGGCTTTTGTGTTACTATTCTTAAACTTTTCACCCTTAAACCCTCTGCAGCTTTTGCCACTGCAAGCAGAAAATGCTATCACTCTGTGGTTGCACTATCCCAGAAAAACAGAATGTGATTTGAGAAGTCAAAAAAGAAATGTGGAATGTAATTAGGTAATGTACTAGTTGCTTATGAGCTGTTATCTCTGTTGTACTATAAAAGTCCATGTAGAACTGGAATAAATGTTAACTTCCAAATAATCGCTTCCTCTACAAATCAAAAAGACCATCAGCATGATACAGAACTCTTACTAATGCAAATATGTTCTTCCTTTTTGCCCTGAAATAAATAAGAGCAACTGTTAACCTGCAGTACAAAAGAATTTTATTTTTTCATATTCATTTAGGGTAACCTGTGAATTTTCTTCTGATTTAATTTTTATCATCACTACAGATGTTCACCCAATTAACAATGTTTTCAGTCAAGCACTGGAGTGGTATCTGATTTCTGAGAGGTTTTTTGTTGACCGTTAAAAATAATTAGTTTTCCACCTATTCCAGAGAAAACAGATCAGGTCTCTAATTCATTAGTATAATAGCTAAAATTAGTGTTAATAAAGCTAGAAATTTATTTGGGAAATGCTGTTTTTTCTGATCAAATTTCACATTTTTATGAAAATATTTCAGAAATGAGAGACAATGTTGACTGATTCTGGCTATTAAGCTTAAAGCTTATTGTTATTTTAGAGTAGTAGTTTGTATCCAGCTATATTAAATTATTTAAAATTCTGTGCCACGCATTGTCTATAAAATCTGTATCCTTTCCAAAGAGCATATCCTCCACTCATTGCCTACTAACCACACTAGTCAATGTTTTGTTAAGAAACTGACATACAGAATGTCAAAATCAGCATTTTATCCTGAAAAAACATAACCTTTAAAAAGAACTTCTGAAATAAATATTATTTATTTTTGCTAAATACATTAAAAGAAAGTCTATAAAGGAAAAATAATGAAAACTTCCTGAATGACACTGGTGTGAGGAAAAAAGAAATTAAAAGGTATTAAAGGAAAACAAGACATGAGGAAAAAGGAAAAGTAGGTAAGAAATTGACCATAGGCTTGAAAATTAAAATTAGTTGCATTTCCAACATTCTTAACCAGTTTAATAGCATATATCACAGTAATTTGCAGAAAAAAAACAAAACAAACAACCAAACATGGTCTCAAATAATTTACAAACTGTAAAACAAATCACTCATTTTTTCTTTATGTTTTGCTTATATAAAAGAATATTGTAAAATCACAAAATATTTATGAAAGAAAAAGGAGTTTCACCTCTTACTTTCTGGACAATTGGTCCTTAATTTTGTTCCAGTGGTCTATGATTTCCAATTAGAAGTTATGTCACTAGATTCAGTATTTTTTATTGTGACTCTATTTCACTTATTTTTCTTCCTACCATCTCTTGTTTGAGAGAGAAAACTATCAGTTCTCCTGCCTATTTGCTTTTACATTTCATCTGTTTGATCGTGTTATTTTCCCTTCAATTGCTTCTGCCACTTGGGGTCTTAATAGAGGAAAACTGTCTCCAAGATGATATTCCAAAAACAATTTAGCCAGCCTTCATGCATTGCTTTCTGAAGTAGGAGCACAGTCAGTAGATGATACAGTAACACCAGTGGTTTCTCAGATGTGATGTGTCCCATGCTAGCAACAGCTCTTACTTAAAACCAGGCTGTCTCCTGTAAATATGTCACTCTCGTAGCCTTTTCTGTTGCTTTGTAGCCTGAAAAAAAAGATTTTTTTTTTCAAAGTAAATTTATTCTACCCAGTGACCACTTCCTGTCTACACTTAAACAGTGCTTGTACAGTGAGTCCCCAATCCAAGCAAGTCTGCAGCTATTACAATATTCATAACAGAGAATACAGCATTGGCTATAGACAAACTAAATGTCCCTCACCTTCATGATTCTTTAGTTACAGTTTTCCTGGACATTTTCTCTATATTTCTTCTCCATTTTGCTTAGAAGTTCCTTGTCATTTATGTAAGTTAAATGATGTAGGCTTTTCAGCTCCATAAAGGGAAAAAATACAGTGCCAAGCTTTCTGACCATGTCCTAGATCTCTGAAAAAAGCCTAGGCTGCATGTGCCGTGTGCTCAGGCAGCAGAGCTGGATTAGCCAAGAAGTTGCCTTAGTGTCCTTGAGATAGGTTCAGAAATAAAAAGCTCATGTACACCTGTAATGAGCAAGAGCAGAGAGAGCCCAACTCACCTAAGTGATATAAGGGCTAGTTTTTTAGCACCACCTAGTGGAGTTTTAAAAGGTCTTACCTGGAAGTTTAGGTCATCTCTATGTTTACATGTATCCATCACGATATTCATCTAGCACTGGTCGTCCTTCAGCTACTTCAGCCACCTCAGTCTTGCTATATCTGTGTTGTCAACGTATCTCTCTCTTTGTCACAGTGGCATACCAGTCTTCCCCAGTGATGGCTCAGTACTTTCATTGTGAAGGTGGTCTGGTGCTCAAACTCCATACATTTATTTGGATTGTTTTGGAAGTTAGGAGTGCAGAGATTTAACACTGTAAGTGTAGGTGAAAAGTTCCTGAAATACAGGAATCTGTGAAGAGAATCATTGAATGGTAGGTGTTGGAAGGGACGTCTGGAGATCATCGGTTCAACACCCCTTGCAATGCAAGAACATCTAGGGCAGGCCACACAGGAACAGATCCAGATGGGTCTTGAAAGTCTCTATAGACAAAAAGGAGACTCTACAACCTCTCTGGGCAGCCTGTTCCAGGCTCTGTCACTCTCACAGTGAAGAAATTTTTCCTCATGTTGAGCTGAAACTTCCTGTGTTTCACCTTGCTACCATTACCTCTTGTCCTATCACAGGGCACCACTGAAAAGAGACTGTCCCCTTCTACTTGACACCCACCCTTCAGATATTTGTAAACATTAATAAGATCCCCTCTCAGTCTTCTCTTTTCCAGGCTAAACAGTCCCAGGTCTCTCAACTTTTCCTCGTAAGAGAGATGGCCCAGTCCCTTCATCATCTTTGTAGCTCTAAAGGAAAATAAGCAGCTTTCCTAGAGTTCAGTAGATTCTTCCTCAAACCTTAGGCTAATACTATTTCATATCAGATCCCCAGTGGCTTTTGCATAGTGCCACTAATTTTACTGAGAAAGTGGAATTTAAAATGATAGCTTCGAACAAGCTAGACACAGCTCTTGCTGTGTCCACGTGTAGTCTTACAAATCAGATGGATTATACTGTGCATGGAGGGACTGAATTGGAGAAATATTTTCTAAGGACCCAAAATGCTACCGTTTGAAAATATTATGTACCTTAAAGAGGTATGCAGTAACTCTCTTGCTTTCTCTGTGTACAGTGTAAACCAACACTGGTCCTTTTCAATAATTCAAGGGATGCATTTTTCCTGCAAGCTCCTTTCAGAACAGGCTCATGAGAGTGGAGAATGCAGAAGGACTAGGGAAACTGGAAGATATATAAGCCCTTTGGAAAGTGGGCTTCTTTCCAATATTTATTTTATGGATTTGAACTACTTTATGTACCTTGGTGTCCTGTATTTTTGTGTGATAAGTGAATGGATGTGCTGAGAGTATGTAGGAAGAACAGACTAGCACAGATGATGTCACACTTCTCAGACCTATGATTTCAGAGTGTATTCATCTCTCTGGAATGACTTCATTGAGCTGAAAATCTTATTAAGATCTCTACTGTAATAATAGAGAAATTTGTATTTGGATTCCATTGAAATTTGATATATTTCATGAGTGAGATAAAATTAAATATCCAAAACACAGGCCTCTGGACAAACAGTGCTTCTGAAGGTCAGCAGTGATTGATGCTGCACATTTAGTCCATGTCACTGACTGGCCCACAAATCCTTGTCACAACAGTTATCTCAGTGTGTTCTGGTAATTCTTTATTCCTTTGGGAAAATTTTAAATATGTCACTAAGATAAGAATTAGACTTTTTAGGTAAGCACAAACCTAAATATTGGGGTTTGTGGGAGAAAATGAAGTCCCTGGCTGCAGCTAAAATGGTTTTCTTTCGTGTCACAAAAGCTGGATTTCATTATGGTTTCTAGGGAGTCCTAGAGAGTGAGCCTTTTCCTCTTTCCTAAACTATGGAAGTCTAACAAGAGTTGTATGGGGCTACACTTTGGGGTGGGTCTGAGATAGCTTCTGCCTTTTCAGAGGCAGAAAGTATGCACAGAGCAGCTGGAAATCTGAAACATGTTCAGATGCAAAGGTTAGGCACATGTGAGTCATGCAAGCAGGAGAGGAACTGGTGGAGGGTAGGGGAGCAACAGAGGGACTGAGTGAATAAAATCATGGCCTAGCTGGGAAGGTCTGGCTGCAGCAAAGGCAGGGAGTACAGCCAGCTGATTAGCTTTAATTAAGCTCATAAAAGAAAGTCTAGATGAGTACTGTAGTATCCAAGACCTATGCTAACTTGTAATATGCTCCTGTCTGTAATAAAACTATAGAGCAGCAGAGGGTGTCATGCATTAAAGAGCAACTCTTCATACACCAAGATTAAGTTAATGATGTTGACCTGCTGGGTGATCAGAATAAAGTTAGAATAAATTCTAAATGTTGACAAACATGGTTCACTTTTCAGGAAGGGACAAATGGAGAAAGAAATAAATAGATGCATCCTCTCTCATATTCCTAATTTACTGCCATTATTTTGGGATATTGATTAAGCTCTGTGGGTGCTCTACATTAGAAAATTAATAGTAGGATTCCTTTTTGGTGTGATTTCGTATTTTGTCTGTATTTGGGAGTCCTGCAGTGCACACTCAGGAGCAGCAGCACTGCATTCAGTGTCCTGGTCAAAAGTCACTCCTTGGGTCATTAACCAGAAGAACATCCCTTAGCAAAGCAGTCCCAAGATCTTCCAGCAACTGGCTCTATTAGTAACAAAAACAGAACCAGAGATTTCACAGAATCACACGATACTTGAGGTCAGAAGAGACTGTTAGAGGTCATCTGCTTAAGCAGATCCACCTAGAGTTAGCTGCCCAGATCATGTCCAGGGAGCTTTTGAATATCTCCAAGATGGGAGACTCCTCAACCTCTTTGGGCAACTTGTGCCAGTGCTCAGTTACCCTCATAGTGGGAAAGTGTTTCTCTGTGTTCAAATGGAACCTCCTGTGTTTCAGTTTGTGCCTGTTGCTTCTTGTCCTGTCACTGGGCACCACGGAAAAGAGCCTGGCTCCATCCTCCTTGCATCCTTCCATCAGATATTTGTATGCATTAATAAGATTGCCAGCTCTATCAGCCTTTCATCACATGAGAAACTCTCCAGACCTTCAGTCGTCTTTGTAGTCCTTTACTGGACAGTCTCCGGTGTGTCCATGTCTCTCTTGTACTGAAGAGGCCAGCTCTGGACATAGTACTCTAAGGGTGGTCTCACCATTGCGGAGTAGAGGGGAAGGATTACCTCCCTCAATCTGCTGGCAGTATTTTCTCTAATGCAGCCATTAGCCTTCTTCATGGCAAGGGCCCATTGCTGGCTTATTTCTGTCATAAGCATAACATATTCTTTCATACCGACATGTTCACGTTAGGGGGAAAATTTTTATGTGTCATGCTGCATCCAGAATCTTTACCTACCTATGGCTGTATCTCAGCTTCAACCTAATAATGTTAGCTATATAACTACCTCTCACCTCCTGCAAAAAGTCTCAACTCAATAAAAAAAACAAATAAAGTGAAATTCCCTAAAGAAAATATCTAGAAATGAAAAATACCAATCCTTCATTAATATAGAGGTACAGATTCTATGTGGTATCTTGTAGCGTGCCACAGAAGTTCGGTTCATTAACATGCAAGTTAATAAGCACAGTCAAATCTGATACGTACTACTGCCTAATTTTATCTTTTCCAGTAAATTTGCCTGACACAATATGCAGTATTTACATAACTTCTGTCTTCAAAGTGTACTGAAAGCGAAGGTACCTACACTTGCCCTCCAGTCACTTACGGTAAACTTAGACCATGCAGTGGAGATCAGCACAGAGTTTCCAAGGCTTGCAGAGATGAGAGCCAGCAGAGCTGCATAACCACTGCAGTCCAGAGAGGAAAGACTTATTATTTTGGTGCAGGGTTGCGTGAATGAAGCTATATTTCTTCCAGACTGAATCTGCCTTGTATCCAGACATTTGAAGTCCCCTGTACCCTCCAGAACTTTGTATGGCCACAGTAGTGACTGTAAAGGCCCCACAGACATCCCCTTGGTTTAGTCCACACAGATACAGAAACTCTTTCCTCTTCAGATTGTTTTTATTTCTTAATTCTGCTTGTCCTTATACTCTGCAACTTTTCTTTCATCTCGGCTTAAGATACAGTCTACTAAACTTAATCTGATTTAAAGATATTTTACTGTCTTCCAATTGATAAGAAATGTACCATGCAGAAATACCACAACATATGTTAAATATGCCAGCTTCTTGCAGAGAACCAACATAACACTGTCATGATCAAATTCATTGTACAGCCATCAAAATATGAGTTTGAATTTCCCAAAATGATGAATTCTGACTTAAGACAACAGAAGTCCAGGGGACAGATCTAATAGTAATTAATTCATATATTTTGCAGTTTTCTCTGGGTAGAGTGTGCTATCTATGAAAATATGAGGTTAGTAAAATTAGAAATAATATTACTGATAATATCTTGACTTTATTTCTTAACCTTTCATATAAAGGTGTAGAACAGTCTGTTGTTTTTTTTTCTTTTGTGATACTCTGAGCAAACTAGCAAGAGCTTGTTACAAAGCCAGTCCAAAGTCTGCATTTTTACAGAAAATGTTGACATATTTTGCAAATAATCAAGAGTTCAGTGTTTCGCTTGTTGTTTCAGTTTACTGATGTTTACAACAGTTATGAACATTTAATATAACTTCACCAATCTGTTTTATTATAAAGGATTTTCACTCAGACTTATTGAAGACATTGCCATATGCAAAAAGAACAAACAAAAGAAGCACTTATGAATATATGTATATAACATCTGTTTTTATTCTTTGTCTATAACAAAGAAGTGTTAAGAAAACATTCCCTGAGGAAACACAGTACAAAAAGAAAAATCCCATTCAAATTTGAAGTTCAAATACAAGGTTAAGACAATATATAAGAGACCAAGAGAGGGGAATGACTGAGCAAACCACAGGCATAGCTGGGAAGGTCTGGCTGAAGCAGCGACACCTGGAGACTGACTAGAACCTTCTTACTTTATTTGGTAGATAGGGTGCTTCTTGCTGCAGGGGTAAAAAGTGGTGTGTTACATTTCTTAAGGCCAGTGACATAATTTTCAGAGGCTTCGATTTATTGATTCTGAAGGTTGCATGGGACACTCTTCTTCAGGTTCCTTCATCAGGGACTGTTCAAGAAGTATGTGCTTCTCAAGCCTCTTTGGAGGGAATGACAATAGATCCATTCTCCTTCTTTCCTCTGGCCAAATCCTTATGGAGGACAGTGCATACATTCAAGGGAACCATCAGTGATGTCCCCATTCCCTCCACAGACTGCAGCTGGCTCACGGATCATTATCTGTCTCTACGTTTTCTGTGCATCTCCATCTACCTTATCTTACTTGCTTTCACAAATAAATTACAAAAGGCAGCTCAGCCTCATCACGTCCCTGCTTCATATTAAGTGTTCTGAAAGAGCCTGGAGAGCTCAGTCACTTCACTGGAAGAAACATGGCTAGCAATGAATCCCCAAATGTGCTATCAGTTTTGTCTCTTAAAGTCTAAGGAGCAAGGTCATGATAACCTGTGACTGCTCTTGCCTACTTGCTAGCTGTCTGTGGTTCATACAGTTCTGTCATCTAAAAAAATTTCAGTGTGACAATTGGTATTTCTTTCATCATGAGTATTCCCAGTGCTAAGCTAAACAGAATTATTCTTTGAGTCCTGAACTGAATAGCTAAACTGTTCACACATATTGTATATATAAGGTCTGTACAGGTCTTCATTGAATTAATTATCATGCCAAAAAATAGGAAAGCACAGGATTTAATAAAAATCTCTAGAGAATCTAGTTAATTTTGTATAAAAATTTGACAACATGACCTACGCATTATTACTTAGACCAAAAAAAAGAAAAAAAAAAAGTAGTAAAGAAGACCAAACATTACTTTCTATAATGGTTTCTTTTTCAATTAGAATTGTGTTTATCTGCTGGTTTTAAGTTGTAAGAATTTCCAGCTTAAAGTTCTCAAGTTTCCACTCCTGGAACTGAAATCAGAATCATAGAATGATTTGGCCTGGAAAGGGACCTTAAAGATCATCCAGTACCAACACACCTTCTGTGGGCAGGGACACCTTCCACTAGATTTGCTCAAAGCCCCATCCAACCTTACTTTGAACACTTCCAATAATGAAGGGGCATCCAAAACTTCTCTGGGCAACCGAGTCCAGTGTCTCACTGCCCTGATAGTGAACAACTTCTTCCTCACATCTAGTATAAATCTTTCCTCTTTCAGTGTAAAGACGTTACCCCTTGTCCTATCACTATATGTCCTTGTGAAAAGTCCCTCTCCATCTTTCTTGTATGCCCCCTTTAGGTACGGGAAGGGTGCTACAAGGTGGCCCTGAAGGCTTGTCTTCTCCAGGCCGAGCAACTCCAGCTCTCTCAGCCTGTCTTCATAGGAGAGGTGCTCCAGTCTTCTGATCATGTTTGTGGGCCTCTCCTCTAGGCTCCATGATTCAGCACCTATGAGACATCAATGTCTTCAAAATTACCACTTGGTTGCAGCCTAACCTCATGTGCTCTAAAAATCTCTCCGATACTTAATATCCTTGATGCTGTCTGTCATAAAGCTACCTAAACTGAGATGTTTCTTGTACCAAAAAGGGTACTATTAGTTCACAGCAAAGATTTGGGATCCCATACAGTTCTCAAGACTAAACACCAACAAGTACAAATTGAACAAGGATAATCGGGTTTTGAATAATTTGTCTGAACTATCAGTCTTTGCAAAGGGAGGGAAAAAGGATGGTAAACAAGTATGTAAAAAGAAAAATGTGTAAAAAAAAAAAAAAAAAAAAAAAAAGATGGGGAGAGCAATAAACAAAATGAAAAGGGAAGAAGAAGAGTAAGCTATGTACCAAATGTAGGAGATGGAAGTGATTTTTTTTCTTGCAAGACTGACTGGTTGTCTGATTTAAGCTCCCAGATTCAAAAGGGGTCCAGAGCTAAGGAACTGAGTTATACCAAGTCAAGGAAAAAGAAAATGTCTCGAGGACAGTAATAATGGCCTGAAATAATATTTTAATGTCATTTCAGAAAATTGAAGTACTTGCTACTTTTTCTTTTGTCTATGCTAGTAGTACAACAAAACCCTTTAAATATTTTAGAAGAGCTCACAGTGTATTCTAATGTTATTTCAAAATCTCAAATGTCTTCATTTTGTTAAATGTAGTGCAGCATAAATAAATAGAATTGGAAAATGAGTTGCAGTGAAAAGTTCTAATATTGGAGTAAAATATTTATATTTTGTTCATATAATCTATGAACTATATATAATGTAATTTTTTTCCAGTTCATCATGTTGTCAAAATTTGACATATGCCTGCAAAAGGGGAAGTTTTAGATAAAATAGCTTTTCCTGATGGACAGCTGTTTCATCAAAAAGAAAATTCAATTTGCTTTACCTGTAGGAGGTGTACACCCAGCTTCTCTCAGAACTAGGAATAAGGACATATTATATATGTTTAAATATTGATGGGGCTGGAGCAAAAACCTGTTTCAAAATCAGAAGTAAATCATGAGAAAATATCAATCAGTTACTGTTGCATGTGATTTAGGTTGCTTGTCAAACACAAGTACTTTCTTACTGTCTTTGTTTCTTTAAATGTGATGTTTAGTGGTAAGAGGTGGTTGCTTGTGCATGTCCTATGATCAGTGTAATCATGGATTTTATTTATATGGATTATCAACAGTTTGGATATGTGTCATACCTCATCCTCTTAAGACTTTTTCTACGGTTTTCTTTCTTATTCCTCATACACAGTAACTGTCACTTAATTTAGATATTTTGAGCCAAGACTAGGTGAGTTTTGTGTTTTCCTCGCCCTTTGTAGTCCTCAAGAAAAAAATAGTTTTATAGGGTTCTTTGTGTCATTGTAGATATATAGAAGGAGAAGCCCAAGAAAGTGTGATTGATCCTCCTAAGGCAGAACATACTTTGGGATGCTGTTCTTGTGTTACTTTCCAACCCCAGCATGTCCTAGCTCAGTAAGGGTAGTAAAGGAAAGCAGTTTGTATTTTTATTTTCTTTATTAAAAAAAGGATTGTTGCTATAATACCTTTCCCCATAGCTAAAATAGTTCTAATGGAAGTACACATAATAATTTAACTGTTCATAAGTCTGAAAAGCACCCAAAATGTTTGCTTAAATTCCATTGTTTTGAAAGGTTTTTATTTAGTTTATCTCCTGAATGATACATGTCCAAATGCAGGGGGAGAATGGACTTCGTCAACTCCATGGGAGTTATAAAGCAAAGACCTTCATTACTGGTACATCCCTTGGTTATATACAGCAAACTTCACTGATCATGCACACCAACAGTGATGATTGGACACGTGCGACAGCCCACATGCTGTTCACATGGCTAAATCAACATGATTGGCTGTGATCTAACTCACCCAGTACCCCCCATGTCCTGTTTTTCTCTACTTTGCTCTACTTTATCTTCTTGCTTCATTGCCTTTTCTCCACTGTTCTTTTTCTTTCGCGCTCTTTCCATGGTTCAAGGACAGTTCCTGATAATAGTGTCTGTTTTCTTCTAACCAAGATCCCACATACAAATACTTTAAGTATATTTCAGTTTTAAAATGGAAAAAAAAAAATCACTCATTAAACATCTGTGTCATGAGGACTGCAAATCCTACATTTCTACCAGATCTTCATATTTCTTGATATCATGGTATCCAACATCTGTTTTGACTGTTGTTAGTAGAAAGATGGATTAATAGTTTGGATAAACTGAAGTTTCACCAACCAGTGAATATAAGCCAGATGTACTAGCTGAAGGCAACTATACAACAAAATGTAGTGGCAAGTCACTGGCTCAGTGGAAAATCAATAGCTTCTTGAAAATTGCAGCTGCTTCATTTGTTTTGTGCTGCAGTCTGTTTTTCAGGATTGTAGCATATTAGGACCTCACTGCTTGACCCTCCAAACATGGCACGTTGTATCTGGGAAACCTCAGAGAATGCAAGACCTGAATCTAGGAGCGGGGAAGCACTGAGCGATCTGTGCTGATTACCAGAGAACTGCTGTTCTCAAGTACAGGTCGTGAACTAGCCTTCCCAGAGAAATCTTGCCAGGACTGAATCATTTTACATGAAAGCCAAACACAGAGAGTGGAGGAGAGAATAAAATTATTTTAAAAAGGAAGCACTGATTTCCTTTGTGAAGTTTTAAGTAAGCTTGTCAAGACAATTTGTAGTTTAAGGAAAAAGTAGATCAGAATTTAGAAAAGCATTATGAATTTGATCTTTTTTCATTGACTAAGACAAATTCTATGTTTAATTCAAATAAATGACACATTTAGACAGTCTGTGGGTCTGAGGATAAAAATGGGTATAACAAATTTATCTACTTTGAATAGTTTAAAAGGTAGGCATTTATGCTGCCAGTAAGAATTCAGATAAAACTGATTAAATGATCTGTTGGTCCAGTCCAACAGAGCCTGCTTCATGTCATATCCCTAGGCTTAAACAGTTTACTGTATTGAGTTATGATACAATTCATTTCTCTTTGACATTCGACATTAGTGGAACTCAGCAACTGAAATATTTCCTTTCTTTTTCTTTTTTTTAATCATTCTGTTTTAGGAACTAATCTCCACTGCAGTGAAGTCAGCTAAGAGCCCATGCTATCTGTGCATACACGTTTAATCAGGATAGTCACTGGAGGCTGTACATTAGAATCACACTGCAGATCAGTGTAGGTTACTGGGCTACACATGTCTACACGTCATGGCTAAATGCATATGTGACTGCAGTGTGCCCTTATGGCCAGGAAGGAAAATGGTATCCTGGGGTGCATAAAGAAGACTGTGTCCAGCAGGTTGAGGGAGGTTCTCTCCCCCTCTCCTCTGCACTAGTGAGACCACGTCTGGAGTATTGTGTTCAGTTCTGGTCTCCCCAGTTCTAGAGAGACAGGGAAATACTAGAGAGAGTCAAAGAGAGAGCTACAAAGACGATGAAGGAACTGGGCCATCTCTCTTAAGAGGAAAGGTTGAGAGACATGAGGCTGTTTAGTCTGGAAAAGACTGAGAGGGGATCTTATTAATGTTTACAAATATCTGAAGGGTGGGTGTTAAGTAGAAGGGACCAGTCTCTTTTCAGTTGTGCCTTGTGATAGGACAAGAGGTAATGGTAGCAAGGTGAAACACAGGAAGTTCCAGCTCAACATGAGGAAAAATTTCTTCACTGTGAGAGTGACAGAGCCTGGAACAAGCTGCCCAGAGAGGTTGTAGAGTTTTCTTTTTGTCTATAGAGACTTTCAAGACCCGTCTGGATCTGTTCCTGTGTGGCCTGCCCTAGGTGTTCTTGTACTGCCAGGGGTGTTGAACTTTGTGATCTCCAGACGTCCCTCCAACCCCTACCATTCTATGAAATGAAGGAAAATAAAAGGAGCTGCATAAGTGTTCCTTTACCTTGAAAATTTCCTTTGCCATGAAAATGTTAAAGATCTAAGGTTTCAGTGTCATCCCTCTCTCCCTTCTTTCCCCTTTGTTCATTTGTTGTTTTCCCCTTCCAGCTATTTTTTAAAGCACTCAGTCTTTACAGTCTGTGCTTTTTTTTTTTACTGTTGTATTTCTTCTTGTCTACCTGTACTCTATTTCAATTAAACATGGGAAAACAAACTTTTGGGTTTTCTGTCTCCAAAATGTTCTTGTGTTCTTGTCAATTCACATCTATATCTTAGTGTTTCAAAAACTCCTTTAGTTAAGAGCATCACTGGCAAAAGACAAAGAAACACCAACATACTACCTCAAGCAGTTACATTATCCTTAGCTTTAGGTAATTCTTACATTGCAGAAGCACAGTACTTGACTCCAAGTGCAGAAGGTAGCACTGCTAGAGGTAAAATGTTGAGCCACACAGTTATCTTTTATAAAATAAAATAACTGTATTTCATAAAAGAATGAAAAATGTTTGTTTGGGGGGGTATATATTTTTTTCATAACTTCTAGAATTGTGTATAATTTATAAGTAAGCAGATGGGAAGTGTAAAATTCCTATTTGCTCTCCAGCAATTATGACAGTGTCATTGTTTAAACATCAGTATTTTTCCAGTCTACATATTCTACATAATTCTACAGGTCAAGGCATAGAAATGCATTATTTTTAAAACTTTCAGGGAAGGAAGCCGGATAGTGGGGTAGGCAAGTTGGAATATAAAGGAGATCCTGCATCAACATCTTTCCTTGTGCATGTACAAGCACAAGAAAAATATTACACTTGAATTTACCTTATGCTGCCATAATAAGAAAAAAGTCTTCTGAAACTGAAAGCATTACCCTAGTAAAACCAAAGAAAATAAAATCTAGAGAAAATAAACCATACCATGCTCATTTCTTTGCTATGGCAGCTAATATTTATGTATAATCTCTTTACAGGTCAAGCCTTCCCCTGCAGTCTTTTCATTCCTTCTGGTTTTGTTAGAATGCTGTCCTAGATTTTCACCTTAGTGGTGAAACATCCTCCAGATTTCATCTTAAATTTCATCCCGATCAGTTTATACATATCTGTCTCATGAGATTTTTTGTTCTTTGTCTTTTTCTTCTGGGGGAATTCCTAAGGAGTTGAACTACACTCACATTGGCTCTTCTTTTCCAAAGCTAGATGAATTGATTTCTTTTAGTCGTCTTCTTCAAAAAAAAGTTGCTTATTTTCTCAGTCATTCTAGTAGCCATACTTTTACTGCACTCTAGCCTGAATTAATCTTTGACTGGTACAAAAGAATGAGGACGCATCAGTTTCTCTCATCTGCTTCAGTTACAGTGGCCAAAAACACAGGAAGGCTGAAGTCTGAAGAAAACCACAAGAAGTAATACTAAATTTAGAGACAAATATTCATCCTGAGCTCATAGGCACTGACAAAAAGCACCTACTTTTACTGTTAGCTAAATTTTGAGTGTGGGTGCCAAGGGTGTTCAAAAGCCAGTCCTCTAAAACTTTTAATTTCACTGGTAACTAGGAGTCACAAGCATTGGAAACTGTTAGGAAAAATTACCAAATCCTACAGCAATACTCAGAAAATCATAGAATGATAGAATGCTTTGTGTTGGAAGAGACCTCTAAAGGTCATCTAAGTCAATCCCCATGTAGTAATCAGGGACATCCTCAACTAGATGAGGTTGCTCAGTCTCTACCCTCACATTTCTGAAAATAATGTTGTATGTTCTTTACCATGAAAAATCATGCTTAAATGCTGCTTTTCTTCAGACACTTACATAGGAAGCTGTATGTTTTAATCCTGACATAAAACTTCCTATTAAGTTGGTAATGATAAATGTTGCTATGTTTAACTAAATTATTTGAAATTCCTCTGAGCAACATCAGCTCTACTCAGTAATATAATTTAAGTATTTGACAATAATGTAACAAAGTAATATAATAATACAGTAATAAGATAATTAGCATGAGTGTTCTGAATTACTAAATTGATTCTGCTATCACTAATTATTATTACCATTAATCTTCCATATACTCAAGGAATTTGAAAAACACTGAAATATCAGTCAGGTTATGAAGAACTGAAATTTAGACAAGTTTGATTGTAGCTAATTTAAATTTATATTATATATATTCATATATATACACAGATGTATTTGGAAATATAAATGTGTTCAACTATTGGCATAGCACTTCAATGTAGATATATATACATATGCACACATGTATTTTTTCCTAAATAAAATGTTCCTGTAGGTGTCTCTGATACTAGCATCATGTTCAGTTTCTGTAGCTTGTGAGAGACACTGGTCTTCCTGTGTTTCCTTTTAACAAGAGACATCCAAAACTTGTGAGGTTAATTCACAAATACGTTCACTGCTGTAGCTACACAGGAATTTATTTCCTTAATATAGTTAGAGCTGTAATTATGAGCTACATCTCAAGGAAGTACCTGGCCTACCAGAAAAACACAGAGCTTCATCAAGCCTTCTTACAAAAGTGAAGTGATTATTGAAGAAATGAATAATATAAAATTTATGATATTGTCTCTGAGAGGGGACAATGTCATTTTTGATATGAAAGAGGAATTAATTCCTATATAATTCCTTTTGCTATATTGAAGCCATGCTACATAGTCATAGAAATCTGAAAAGAGGGAAAAAAAAAAAAAAAAAAAGCATGAAAGCCCTGGGCAGGAAGATGCAGCCTTCTTATGGAGGTAGAACAACATTCTACATTTTCTCGTGTTTTAAGAAAATGCTCCATTAGGAACCCTAAGTGTCAAATGTGTGACAAAGTAATATCTGTGGAAAAGGAGACTTGGTTTTGGCTTGACCAGAGATGTTCTTCTAATAGTTTTTAATCAGGCACTCACAAAATATATACTATTATATTAAATTATAGATACATATTTTCAGGTGTGTCTGCTCCTTAGTCATTAAAATAACAAAAATAAATCAGAAAATGTTGGGCCCTCTGACAGGGTGATTTCCACGCTGCTGTGTGGCTGCCAATTCACATTATCATGTTAATATTGTATATATCTGATTCCACTCCATGGTGACCCAGATTAGCTGATCCTCTGCCAGCCCTTTGAAGATATTTACGGTCACAATTTGCAGATGCTTATAGTGAAACTACAGTTTATAGATACCTGCACAAGTAAAAAGTCCTTTCTTAAAATTATTTCAAATGTCTTTATTTTTCCTGTCTCAAATCAAACTTCCTAGGTTTATTCCTATAAAATTTCATCCAAGCCCCAGTTCATTAGTATTCTTCTTCAGTCCTATGGAATCATATGGGACTTGGTTTGACCCTTCAGAAAGCTGTCTAAAAATAAGACATCTATTTAATGTTAGGGGTATAAGATCCTGCTATTAACAGCAACTTGCACCTGAGTAGAATTTGCCCATCTACTACTGATTGAGAAAATTAATGTTGGTAAAATTCACCTTCTGAAGATGTTTATTTGTCTTGATTAACTATCTAGACAGCCTGTTAGCTTAAATTACTCTTAAAGCTGTTAGTTGCTGAATCCCACCCTAGCTCTTAAATCTTGGTGATATGAATTTTCTCTGACAAAAGCTAGAATACAATCAGAAAAAAGGAGTGAAGGAATCAAACTAAAAATAATTATCTCCCGTTCTTAGCCAACATGCATGTTTGTGTTATCATACCTTCTAATGTTGAGGTGGTATAATTAATTTCTAAAGAACAGGAGAAACTGCTAGGGATAAAAAAAAAAAAAAAAGAAAGAAAAAAAAAAAGAAATTCCTTCTTTGAGTAAATTCAATACCAAATCTTTCAAGCAAAAAAATATGTCAATGATAGTTACCCTCTAGAAAAATCTTGCCACCTTTTTTTTTCCAAACTGGACATTTTATAGCAACTTCTGTTTTCCAGTCATTTCTAGTCTTGAGTGCATTGTCACACTCAGAGCAGATCAGCTAAACTGCAGATTAGATCCAGAGATGTCTATATAATAAGAATGAATTTGTAGAAATTACAGTTCAAACTATTTACAATGAAGGTAGAAAAGACAGAATAAGAAAGTCTGTGTGTTCCCATTTTTATAGTTAAGGAACAGAGCAACTAATTCTGTCACATTCTTGAAGTACAGTGTTCTGTCAGTGACAGGTTAGTTAAAAGTTAGCTACAAATTAGCTGATGAGCAAGGATGATACTTAAATGAGAGGCAGACAAGAAATGAGGAAGAAGAAAGACAAGTAGTGGCGTGACTGCTATTGCAAATCTGGTGCAGGAGCATGCATATGGAGAATAGTTTTATGGTAAATTCATTGCTGGATGCATTCACGTAACACAAAGTACTGCTGTGCAGAGGTGTTAGATAATATAGCTATACAGTGCAACACTGTGTTATAGCTAATTAGCAGTATCTCCCTAATAGCTATGTCAATTTTGATTTTCAAATTAGCCCAGTTATGACTTGATACTGCTTAGTGCACATGGACTTTAAGTGTCTCATTCCAGATCATATCAGAAGGTTGTGGCAGACATTACAGCTGATCCCATTTCTGCACCTCAGTGTGATCCCTCAAGCATAAGACCTTTGTGTTTCTCAAAGGTGCTGGCATTTTAAGATGTCAATCAATGTCAGGAATGCTTTTCTTTTTTTAATGACTACATAGAAAGTATAGAGTACCTTCAGCACAGAACCATTTCTCAGCTCTTGTTTGCACTCAGGAAAAACACTATTTTAAGGTTTCTATGCAAACACAAATTCAGGAATGTTTATCTAGATGAAATGTTTTCCAAATTAATGACAAAGAAAAATAAATTCAAAACAATAAAAGGTTTCCAGGTTTTGGGTTTGTTTTTTTTTGGTTGATATTAACCACTTCGATTTACCAGCAGCCTTTCACATCAGTATGAAGTATGTTAACATTTTTTAGTTTTTACTTGCTCTTGATAAAACCCCTGTACAACAAATTATCAGTTGTTGAACTTTTGTCTTTCTTAATATTTTTAATCTATTTAAAACTGGAAAGCTTCAGGAAGAGAAAGGTAGTCAGACTGGTAGCTCTCCATTTTCTCTCTTCTCTCTTATCTGTTCCTTCTTTCTCAAGTACTATTCTCAAAAAAAAATAAAGTCTGGACATGGAAATGCAAATCAGCTATATTGAATTTCTTAATTTTATTAAAGTCATAATATGGTAAATGATTTTATGAAAGATAACATTGGCTAAGTCAAGTCTTTATTTGGCAGACTCTCAAATTGCTCATCATAGGACCATCTATCAACTATGGCACAGCCTAGGCAGAAAACAACCAAAATAAATATGAGAACAGTCAGAATAGGTGTTAAAGACTGAGTAATACATTGTAAACGTCTAATGCTAATGGAAAAGTTTTGAAATGGCTGATTTTATGTTCACAAGTACTGATAAAACATCTTAACTGTCTATGATCTGATCAGTAATTTGATTTTAAAATGACTTTCAATTTCTTGTTCTGATTTTTCTACTATTAATCTGCCAACATTTATCAATCATATGATATGGAAAGCCTAAAAATAGCTGTGAACAGATCTTCTGTAATTATACTATATACTAATGTATATATAAATTTACACATGCATGCATATGTAAAACAATATGCTCATTTAAAAAGCCATCTTTCAGGTAGAACATGTACAAATATTGGCTTAATTTATTTAATGTAACATTAATAGATTATATTTAAGCAAGTTACCGAGCAACTTAAGTCTTGACACAGTAAACTTAAGTGTAAGACACAGCAGCACAGAGAAAGCAGAAGTTTGGGTGTGTGATTTTTTTTCATTCTTTAGCAACAAACCAATTCAATGAGTCATACAGGGGCATTTTCGTACTCAGTAGAATAGTTAATGTGACATGCTAAAAGAAAACTTAAAGGGACAAGTCAATGATTGCCCAGTATTGTTCTCCTTACTGATACTGTAGAGACTGTCAAAGAGTGGTTTACAGGGTTGAACCAGTGGGGCTACTCAGTAAAATTGCAACTGGATGGGACAAGAGCCATGGGCTACAATACCCCTTGTCTTCTACATCAGCCACAAACTGTGTCATCATATTGATTGCAAAGATGGTATCAGAAGGTAGTAGGAAATGCACCACAATAAATAAAAATAAAACTGTATTTATTATTTTTTTCTTTTATAAAAGGATTCTACTTTCCTATAAGGAATTCAGTTTGTCGTCTTTCATAGCAGGGATACAAAATGAATATAAAGGACAATGGAGGTAATTATTTTAAGAAAATTAATAATCCCTTTGTCTTTACCCTCATCATCTCACTGGATTACACAATAGGTTCCCCATGAGTTAATATTATGAAAACATTGTTCCATAACCTTTCTTAAGTATCAAGTGTTTCTGCAAAATCTCTTAATATTATAACTGCTTTTTCCACATCCCTGTCAGAAATGGTAGATTCAACAGTTTAATTCAGGCAACTTTTGAAAAAGGTACCTTTTTCTTAATTTCCACAGTTTCTCCAAAAGAGTTTGTGAGAAGCTTATGCAGATTTCCTATCATAGCGGTATGTCAGAGCATACTATCTGTCCTAGATCAGTATGGTTCCTTTTTAATAACCATCTATGAGTCATCAAGCATATTTTAACACAATATAAATGACAGAACAATATTTTCTTTACTAATATATTAATAATTTTAATTTTCTGCAAGTTAATTACTTAATGCTAATATAGTACTTCCTTCTTCCTACCAGTTGATCTTATGGTCTTTTTCTTGCTTATCAGCCCTTCCACACATTCTTGCTAGGGTCCATTTTTCTCAAATTTTCTTCTACTCTGTAATTGTCAGAATACTTAGAATTAAATGGCAATGTATTAAGAATTAATTTATTGACCTAGAGGAATCATCAAGTATATAATTTGACATGCAGAAAACTAATGTGCTGTGAAAAAGTACTGCAGTATAATTGAAGTTCCCCTACAAAAAAAAAAAAAGGTAGCCTTTGCCCTGAAAAGATTAAATGTTACATATAAAAGATTTAGATGAGATGTATAAGAGTTGATTAAGACCTATGTCTATAATTGAAATAAGAGATTTGTAAAACTTAAATAAAGGAATAGTTACATTTAAGAAATCATGAGAATTTATGTAAATGTGCTTTGTAGCATTTCCACTATGTAAGTAGGAATATTTTTAACTTTTGTGAGGAATCAGTAAGATTCTGTGTACATCCTGAGTGTAGGAAGAAATGTACGTAAGTTTAATAGCTGTTTCTTCTTATGAACAAGTCCAGTTACTTTGTCTTTGGCCAGTTGGTTAGACGGTCTGAATTTCTGTTGAAACTCAGTTATTCTGTTGGTCAATAAGTTTTGTCCTATTCAGTCTGGATTCTTCCAATGCTGGAAGAACTCCTCGGGTAAGCTGGTTTCTCACTTTGAAGCAAGCAGTATTTTCATTACCTAAGAAAATTACACCCCTAGTTTGATTCAGCTTTCCTACCATAACATTGAATATATATTTCAATATATTCAATCAAATATTAAGTATTCATATGTTATATGAACATATGCATGTAACATTCATATATAAATATAACATATTCAGTGTAAGCATCTGTCAGAATTCTTTTTTGCCTTTCTTCTTTTTCTCTTCCGCCTCTTTTCCTTTCTTCTCCATTAAAAATGAGTGATTAGCATAAAAAAATTACCTGTTTTGTGTAAGAATGAAACAAAAGCTACCTGTAAGGTACAATGCTACTTTTTATTTTAAAATTATACTATCAAAAAAAGGAAATCTTAAAAATGTGATTAGAGTAAATCAGGAAAAGATTCATCAGTTCCTTCTCTTCCTAATGGAAGAAGAAGTATTGAAACTTTAAGTAATGGCCAAGTTCCTCATAGCTTTTCCACATAGCTTGCAGTTATTTAGCTCCAGAATATACACAAAGAAACATGATTACCAAGCAGAATGAAGTTTATATTTTTGTTGGTCCTGTCTCCAATACAGAGAATCTCTAAATTGAAATTATCACTAATTCTCATAAAATCCTTAATATGGTAGGCTACTCTTTCTTCTGTGACTGTTTTTGCTACTGTCAATGAGAAGTCTTGTTTAAGTTCCTGAAATATCCTCATAGGTACCTTTATAGAAATGCTGTTAGAGATTACCCCTGGCAAAATACAAAATACTGCTATCCTGTATCTGGTGTGATAATCACACCAGTCTCTCACACATCTTTATACTGTGGATATACTATACCAGGGAGCGTAATGCTAAACCATTGTGTTATGTGACATGACATTTGCAAAAACCATGTTTTTTCAAAGCCATAATCATATTTTACAGATAACAAAATGTCTGATGCCCAGTACTAAGCCTTATCAATTTAGCTAAAAAAGTATAGAAATATAAAGATACATTGTACATCTGAAAATTTCTTATTCCTTGGGAAGATGGAGAAAAACTAATGATTATTTTTGTCATTTGTCCCCATGTAGTGTATATTTCTTATACATACAACTGTTCAGGCAAATACAGCACAGGCAAGTAAAGAAACAACTTATGAAGCCAACCCTTATGCAGTTTATACTTACATACTTTTTCACAAAGATCCAAAATACAGTTTTTATTACTGCATTTCACTAAACATCAGAAGATCACTTTTTTAGAACCACAGAATCTCTTAACTTCAGTAGATTTATTTCAATAAAGTTTTAGAAACAGATGAGAGGTGAGAAAGAAAACATTTGAATGAACCAGGGAAAAGGGGTGCTTCCAATTGAGGAAGGCTTTTCTTAGACTAACTCCTGTGGCTGGAAAAGAAAAACACAGAAATCTTCATGCACACTAAGCCCTCCCACTAGGTAGTGTGAATAAAATACTTTGCTGAAGTACTTATGTGATAGGAGTACATTTTTATCTTGAGTAGCTTTTGTACAAGCCAGAAATAAACTTGAAATATGTTTCCACACCATTTTTCTATAGGTTGTGATTTGTTTCGGATTCCCTTCTTTTCTCTCATACTTTTCAAAACCTCTGTTACTTCTTGGAATGGCATTCTAAACATCACAAAAACATTTCCACTAGTGTTTTATACTTATTGAAGATCAGCTCATGTAAATCAGTCTTAAACAATCAGATTTGGTTTATAAGCTGCACTGAGTTGAAGGGGAAGAAATGACAAAGAGATCCACATAGCTTCTTCCCATGACAATTTTTCAGGCACAATTCATGAATCCATCACAACTTCCAATTTTTCTGAAGACTTCTTCATCTTTTATGTTCCTCTCCAGCCATGCAGTAGTAGCATCGAAGTTGAATGAATTTCATGTGATTTGTCCTAAATCCAAATTATCTCAGAAGTTCATATACTCAGATTAATTGTCCATACACTGGCAAATAACATTTTGTATTTATACATCAGACAAAATGATTATATGATAAGAGACTTAAACCCCTTCATAACTCAAGCATTCATACTGCTTGAGAACAAATAAAGGAAAACTGATCAAAAGGTTTTTTTTATTCATTGATTTAATAAAACCTATCAAGCCTGTAGAAAATTATTGGCATAGAGATGTTCAAGACAAGCCATCAGGCACACAGAGAAAGCATTTATTCTGCCTGACATGCACTATCAGCAATAATTCAGGACAGCCCAGAGGTCACACTCAAAAAATCTATATGTAGCTAAACAAGTACTATTAATCACATAGGAGTGTATTTTTTGACTAATGGCTTCTTTAATTTTTCTCCTTATATCTGGTTTCAAGTACCCTTCACTCATTCAAGTAAATTGTGAGAATAAACTAAGAAACTCTATGGTGTGCTATTATAATGTGACTGTTATAACAGCTGCCTATCTTTGAAAAAGGGCATAGTATTGGGGTTAAAATGGGGACTAGTAATTGGATAGAACCTTTACTAATGCTTACATATATTAGCTAAATCTATGTTACAATGAAGTATCAAAATGGAATCATGTTTCATTTACAGAGTTTATAGTTTAAGAGTGAGATACAAAAGTAAAAAAAGAAGTTAATGAATAGGCATAGGTAGGCTCAGAGAACAGAAAATATTAAAAATATAAAAGGCTCTTTCAAGTACTGGGTGTTGCATCTGAGACGTCTGAAATAAACTTGAAACTAAATACATGTAGAATAGTTTAATTTTATTCTAATTGTTTGTGAAATGAACTCTTAAAACACGATGACAGAATGCATTTGGAAGAAGCAAGCAGGTATTTAAAAAATTTTACATAGCTTAGCCTTCTAAATGTAGAATTTTAGAATGATCTTAAAAACAGTATTTGATTTACCTTTTAGATAAAGATTTGTTTCTTGGTCTCCCAGTATTCAGGTCAGCAAAGATTAAGTTAATAGTAGATTGACCCTATGCTGAGAGTTCTGTGAAAAAATTCTGTGATTGTGACACTGTGCATTTGCAACTCTACAAATCTCATTGCAATTTTTAGTTTTATATAATGAAAATTCAGTGATAAATCAGAGAGTAGATTGCAGTGCTTATAACAAGTTTATTTTTTTTTATTTTTGTCTTGGTGTAATTTTTAACTTGTGGTGACTAAATAGTTGTAGAATTTTCTGATGATAAATCATGAGATGGTTCTTTCTTTAAGCAAGCTTAAGTAGTTAAAGCAACTGATATGGCTATATTACATGTATGTACAGATTTGGCAGCAGCTACAAAATTTTGAACAAATATTCATAATACAAACTTGTAACTTAGTCACCTCCTTCAGGATATTGTCTAACATCAGATGGGTCAGGAAACACAGTAGCATATTCTAAATGCTGTAATACTTTATCATCCTGGCTGAAGACAATAAAGAATGATCCAATATGTTGCAACTGACATAAGGAGTTTTCTGGTTGGCAGCTAGTCCAAATGTCTGTTGAAATGATGCACTTTCTCTTATATTGTAAACTGTAAAGCAGTTTCAGTTTCAGACACACAATGTGTTTTAGATTTGTGGCTTGCTAATGTTTGAAAAATATGATTACAATGGTACGGTGTGATGTATTGTGGTTTCAAATGCTACATAACCTTAGTTAACCTTACATGTACTTCTATCATGTATGGCAATAAATCAAAAGGTAGTGTCCATCTAAGCTTCATTTTCCCCAAATAAACCTATTCTTGCTGTTATATTCTCCATGGCCTCTCATGCTACTCCACTTTTCTCTTTTACTTTCCTCCTCCTCTTGTCTTCCACCTGATGCTACACTGCAGTTATTTTAAACTTTTTTCTCTTCTGGTCTTCTGAAGCATGTAGCAGAGAATGAATTTTTCTAGGCATCTGAGGGATAGAAGCTATTGAACACACTAATGTAAATTAGTCATATCAAGGTTTTTGTTTTGCACAAAAGACTTAGATTTTTATTGTATTAAATTTTACACGGTTTGAAGTGTAGAATTGTACCTCCTAAGAGTATATTTTGAGGACTGATGCAGTACTTGAACTCTCCTACAACACATAGCCAATGATGAAGCCTACATTTTTAACTACTTTTTTGGGACTTCTTGTTTGCTATGTCTTAAGATGTCTGTACTTTATCAGCTGATACTTTCATTCAGATGGAGTAATTATAATGGATAAGGATCTGTGTATTTGCAAGACATAGGCAGGGTTGTCATAGCAGTGTCTTGCAGGTCAGAATATAACTTCACCTATGAACTTGGTGTTTTCCAGCTCAGTCACAAGACTGATGTATTGCTCTTCCAGTTGCCTAGAAATGTATGCCTTTTGACACTTTTTAAGGAGGAAATCACTCTTTGATATTGATCCTTTGAGAAACAGTCAGTATGCATTCACTGAGTTGTATCAATGTTTCTGTTCAGGACTGAACCTCATATGCTGATAATTCTGCCTCCTAAAGTCTCTTCTTGTCCATTATGATCATGCCTATGAAGCCATCAGAGTATTTTTTGTATGTGCAGTCTGAGCTGTTGATGACATAATGTCAAAGTAGACAGAATGTTAAGGCTGAGTAGGTGTAAAGAAAATAAATCATAAACTGTTTCACCGTCATACTGGAACAGACTCGGTGTTGTTAATCATTCAGTCAAAATACATTAACAGACATTCAACAGTTGAAGGAATAACCAATGCCAAGCACTGTATGTGTGTCAGACTCTCTGGTATCCATCCTGTAACAGAAGAATTCTGAAGCAGCACAACTGGTGGAATCCAATGTTTATATAATAGATTAGAAGTTTACTTTAGGGTGCCTAACATGATATTCTTCATTTGGTTGGTTTGTTTGAAGAACAAAATATAGGCTAGATACACGCAAGTTAGAGAATGGAATCATTTGAAAGAGGGAATAACGTCACTCTGGACCTGTACACCATCCCAGCACAATATGAGGAGAATTACATACTGCATCCTACAAGACATAAAGACAAAAAAAATACACGATGGAAATAGAAGCCTCCTTGTAGTCTGTAAGACTTCTAAGATGCAGAGACCTTTTAATTATGAAGGAATTCTTATGATTATTATGGTGGATTTGTGTTCAACAAAGGTTGTAATAAGATTTCTGAACACAGAATGATGTAATTTTCATAGGTATAATCCTTATAATAGTTTTTCTTCCATGAGATGCCTGGACTTTATTTAAGCAGAGATCCTGTCTCTGGGTCAGTCTCAAACATTAGTGATTTCACATGTAGTTTAATTTGAAATATTTAGAAATATAATTCCATCAAGTGCTTGTACTGTTCTGATTTAAGGTCAAAAGCATTTCTCCAGTGACTTTGCCCTTTGCTCTAAGACAGCTACATATCTCTTCTGGATAATCAGAGG
The DNA here is from genome assembly GCA_027560015.1 of Chloroceryle amazona. Lineage (NCBI taxonomy): Eukaryota > Metazoa > Chordata > Aves > Coraciiformes > Cerylidae > Chloroceryle > Chloroceryle amazona. Next base: position 62,232 of record JANHFX010026981.1, on the reverse strand, counting down.
TACTTTTTATTTGCTCAGTGTTCTGAGCTATGGAGAAAAATTGCTTCACCAACGAGAAGGAATTCCTGGCTGTGAAAAGCAATGACCTGCCAGTTAGGAATCAGAACAAGCATCATATCTGGTAGTATTATACACTAAAAAGGAAGAGTAGTTAATGTAGATTCAAAGTCATCCACATAGGAGTTTTAGGCCTTGATATGAACAGTCTTTAAATTAGGACTTTGACATTTGTCTTAAAGAAGTGTTGGCAGGCACTGGACTAACCTCATTTTTGGTAGCTACAATTGCTACTAGCCATGTGAAGCTTCATTGTTCCTCTCCTACAGTCTAAGAGCAAATTTTAACCACAGGTACTTTTAGTTAATCTATTTATATTTGAATTAGAAAGGAAGTGGATATGTGTTTATACAAGTAGGGCTAATGAGAAGCATAAAGAGTTTATCTTAGACCAGAGCCGATCTCAGCTCTCTCCCCATCTCAGTCTTTCTGCTAAGAATGCAGGAATAACATCATCAAGTTGAAACATCCTGCCTGCAATTTTCTTAACTGGAAGTGACAAATAATGTCACTGTTACTGTCTGGAATACCCATGTGATCAGCCTAGTACAAATAAAGATACAGAAGCTATAGTATCAGATCTAATGCCAACCATCCCAATTATTTTGACTCTGTCACTGATTGGGAAAAATTCTCAAAAAAAGGTTGTATTAGGGAAAACAGAGTGATCTGCCACAAGCACCGGAGTCCTGATTCCAGTCCTATTCTACAACTTTTAGAGTAGACAAAAGCTTTGCATATGATATTAAAGTTTCTAGGTACTGATGTGATAGAATGTATGTCAGATAAAACCTCTGACACTAATGGAGGCTTAGAGAGTAAATGTCATTACTTGTACTGTCACCCACTTGTATTGCTTTTGCTGAGATCTAAACAAAAAAAAATTTTTCTCCAGTCTTGTTTGCATGTCTCGGGAAAAATGATAACAGCTTGTTAAAATAGTAAGCATCTGAAGACTGAACACATGAGCATAAAAGAAATAACTAGGAGGAAATTCCAGGACAACAGTAAACTGTGACTAGAGATCTACTGTCAGAAAGTCCATCTCTCCTAGTGATTCATCAGTAGTTAGTGGTTACGTTACTTTTGCACTGAAGAAAAGTAAGCTCAAGACAACAGTACCCCACAAAAAATGCTTTTTTTTCTTTAAGTTTCCTTTAATTTTCCTAAATATCATTGATATTTTAAATGTATGCATACTTATAATACTGCAAAATAGCATGTGCCCATAAACCAAATAAATTTTAATTTCAGGCTTACACAAGTTCAATCTGATCTTTTGCTTAAGTTCCCACATAAATAAAATATATCTGCAGAGCAGTTCAGGCCTTCTAATTACGTCATCATCGATCAGCACCTTTCTAGTTAACAAAAATAATCCGATTGCTCTGTATAAGAATGTGAAAGGATGGCACCACTAAGTCAGGGCAAAGTTTTAACCTTGTCTGCTTTCTGCAAGAGTACTAACAGATGTACTTATTAAAAAGTATAAGAGGACAAATATAAAGTGAGATATTCCCAAATGTATCCTTTAACCACTTGTAATAAGCAATCATCATGCTTAATAGTCTTGATGTACCTCTTTCCCATTAGTTCACTCTTGGTTTAATTTATATTTTTGAGACTGAAGACACACCAAGCATGTGAAACATGTTATGTGAAAAAAAACAAACCTCTTTCTACTTTATTTTTTTCTCTTATAAATTTCAGTTGGTGTGCACTGGTTCTTGCATTTGAAGAAATACTGATTGTTTCTCATTCAGATTCTCTGTACCCTTTTGCAGACTGGCATCTCATCTCCCTCTTTACTCATGTTTGTTTTTTTTTCAGGCTATTCCTTTTAATCTTAACTTAATCTTTACTTATCCTATACTTCCAGTTATCTACCTTACCCCACTCTGTGATGTCTACATTTCCATTGTCTCTATGTCCTGAAGTGAGATGAGATAATCAGAATTATATTTGATATTCAAGATGTTGATGCCTTATGGGCTTATACAGGGAAATAAGGAATGTTTTTCAGTGTACATAGACATCTGCATCATAGACCTAATTTTCTTCTCACAAAATTATCTCTTTACATAGACTAAAAGAGAGGAAATTAATTACAAGGTAACCATAAAAGTAAGTTCTTACCTAGTTTTTCAGACTGTAGGATTCACCTTCAGTGAATTCTCACCAAGTCCATACCTTTCAGATGTTTCTATTTTCTCTAGAAGTGCCTATATGGATACACAATTTTAATAAATATTATAAATATAAATGTATAACATGTTAATATTAGATATTTATATAAGTGTTGATATGCAATACATTGCATATATGATTATTATATTATTTTTGTATATTCTACAATTCCATAATGTGTTCATGTATATGCATAACACATTCTTTGACACTCTTGTCTCAAGTCGAAGATCTTCATGTAATGCTTTGCTCATAGTTTATGTGAAATGTAGCACTAAAATTACTCCAATGATCAAGAAACTCATTTAAATCTCCAGTGTTGAGTGTGCAGTGGCAGCTCTGCTGCTTTCCAGTTGGTGAAAATCTCAGCTGGCAATATCCTTCCTGATTCAGTGTGTACTTTTTCTTTTGGTGTGTGGTGCCAAGACTAAAGCTGGCATTTATGTTTTCTCTGCTTAATGCAGGAGGGAAATGAGATTAAGAAAGGTTTCACAGAGGGTTATAATGTTATGTAAGGGATGGATTTCACTGTTCCCAAGGAAAAAGTGGCCCAGCAATCAGAGATGAGTTAAAAGAAACTAGCTTGACTAGATGGTCCCAGGATTAATTTTATAAGACTCTAATTGCACATTTTCATTATTTTTATTCATGTTTATTTCGGTTTTATGCAGAAACTGTTCTTGAATGTTGTGATAAACTCAGAATACATTTTTCAGGATTTTTATCCAGTGCTTTCAAAAGAAAGGAAGGAGGAAAGAAATGAAGAAAGGGAAGGGAAGGGAAGGGGAAAGGAGAGAAGGAAAGTGAGTACAGCTATGACATTTACTGTGAAAACAATTTTTGTCTATATTTCATGCTATAAAAACCATGCTAAACATTATGTTCTAAGTTTCGTTTCTGAAGTAATTTATCTTCAAGCTGTCATTGTAAATAAATACCAAACGCCCCAAAGTAAACTGGTAATGTTGGTCAGAAAGTTGACAGTTTGGTTTCAGACCAGGTTCTGAGATCTTCAGCTTGATGCTGGAACACTAAACAAAAGATTTCAATTTTTTTTTTTGAGATGCTGATTTTCTGTTTGCTTGTTTCCTTGCCAAATAAAAAGACATTAACATAGTAATTTATTTTGGAAAAGATTAAAAAATTTTCTTCATGTTTTCCTTCCCCTCTTACTCTGCCTTGACAGTCACACTGAGAAACTCCCCAAGCCCTCCTAATCAAATCTTTGTGTAAACCTAGACTAAGAAAATGAGAGAAATGGATGGAATGTGTCAAAAGGCAATGGAATATTAATAACAACTTTTACTTTTAGTGTATTTTATGTATGTACTGTTTTTCTCCTTATGCTTCTTCCATTTCCCCTCTCATAAAGAATTACACATTGCTGCCACTCTATCTGCAAGCTCAGGAGAGCAGTAGCAGTAAGCCAATGACAACCTGAAAGTATGAACTCTTTTAATACCAGCCACAAACTTTATGTCTTGGAAAAAAGAATGCTGCACCTCTTCCGTGGGACCCAGTACTGTGAATGCTGTTATCCCTAGGTCCTCCCACACCACTAGAAGAATCTATAGTGGGATAGAGGGTAGGGTAGCAAAATATTTTATGAAGCCCATAAAATGTAGCTTAAGATAGCCATGAACCATATTTGCCAGGAGGAGATAAAAAATGTATAAACAAGTAATAATCAAAGTCACTGCTCAAGTAGCTTCTCCCATGCACACACCCCCTTGTAAAATATGTGGCATATGTGTACACATGGGAGCTATACTTGTTATGGGCAGATGTTTTGAGAATGCTTGAAATAACTATTTATAGTTTGGTTCCTGATAAGTAATTGCTGAAGTTCTTCTTAAGCCTGCACAGATCATTAGGTAACATGGCCAAAACATGCCAGCATCTGAAGCCAAGGACACAGAAAGGAACAAACAGTATTTATACTTGAGGCTATCAGGGTCTTTGTTTTCTTACCCCAATAGCGCAGCAGCCACAGGCTTGGGGCAGCCTTTGCAATAAACACAGTAGGAGGCTCAGACTCACCACTGTGGATTGATGTCCTGCCTTCACAGTCTTTTTAAATAACATGGCTATATCAAACTCAGAGGCTTTCAGTCTTACTGCCAGCTGTTCAGTTTGAGCAATTATTGAAGCCTTTCTAGTGTAAGTGCAAAATTGCAGTGGAAGTTTAAGGTCTTTTTAGCATCATTTTTGTCTGTATGTGTACTGGATGTCAATGTCCAGATTTTGGCAGTGGGGAGGCTGCAGTGGGAGAGGTCGGGGCTGCCCAATGCCAGACATAGCTGGCTGCAAGAGACCCACTGCAGGACACAGCTGAGCTCATCAGCCAAGCTGGTGCCACCTCTATGATAATACATTTAAGAAAGAGCCAAACACTGGAGAGCAGAGAGGACAGGAAATGAGAGACAGGACAGTGAAAACACCAAGCTCAGAGAAGAAGGAGGAGGAGATGCTCCAGGCACTGGAGCAGAGATGCCCGTGCAGCCTGCAGGGAGACACCACGGTGGAGCAAGTTTCCCTGCAGACTGCGGAGAAGTCCAAGGTTGACCAGGTATCCACTCTGCACTCCATGGAGGTCCCCATGCTGGAGCAGGTGGATATTTCCTGACAGTATCTGCAGGCAGTTGAGAATCCACTCTGGAGCAGGTTTATCCTGACAGATGTGGGAAGGGTTCACACTGGAGCAGGAAAAGTGTGAAGAAGGAGTAACAGAGGGGAACATCTATGAACTGACCCAATCCCCATCCCCTCTGTGCTGCTCTGTCTGTGGAGGAGGATGCATTTGAGATGGGAGTGAAGGAGTGATGCGGATCCTGAGAAGAAAGTGAGGGCAGAAGTGAGGTGGTGTTGTTTTAATTTCTCTCTATTTTTCAACATGCAGCTCTGTTTTAATTGTCAATGAATTAGATTAATTTTCCCCAAGTCAAGTCTGTTTTCCCAGGGATGGTAACTGGTTAATAATGTCCCTGTCCTTATCTTGACCCATCAATGTTTTAGTCTTATTTTCTCCCCTTGACCTCTTGAGGAGGAGTGAGAGCAGCTGGGTTGGCTTTTGGTAGCTGGGCCACCTTGTAAGCCAGGCTCAAAAAAGCTCTGACAAATATGGATTATATGTATCAAGGAAAGCCAAATACTCACTGTAAAATTTTCAGCCTTCACATAACAGTTCCACATTTGCAAAACTCCAGGGAGGACTGGAAGCACATTTTTACAAGAAATGTTCTGTAATGTGTTGAAGTTCAAAGTTGTTAATTATTGGCAGATAGCCAAGAAGAGGTAGCATGATCTTTTAATCTGTTGAGGATTCAGATACTTTATCCCAACCTTAGTATTCAGGGTTTTTAATTGTGACTTGGATTTTCTTTTCAGATTAGTGGTTGGGTATCTTGAAGATTGTTGTCATTGGCTTTGTGAGAAATAAACTCAGTTATAGGTCACATTACTGAAGGCCAAGAAACAAATAATATTGTTAAAAATAGCCTTTTATTCTGAAACTGATATCCCTCTACACTAACAAGAACTAGCAATACAAGTGTCTAAACAATCGCAAGTAAAAACTCAATAATAGAAATCACTTTCACTGTCTTTTGAGTTTATTTGAACCTTCCCATCATGCTTTTCATGACAAATTTGGGAAGTTCAGAACTTTAGGAATATCCCTGAGCTTCTATCAGTATGTTACGTGTAAGTAATGACTCCTATTTCCAGTCAACAGTAATTTTTCCCTATGCCAAGAATCTGAAACAAGACAATGGAAAATATTTGCTGTAGTAAAACATTTTTATTTGCTATGACACATACCAACCCTGTATTCCCTGAGAATCTCTACATCTGCCTTCCTTCCACATGATTATTTTTTCTGTTGTTGTGAATGAACTTTTGTCATTGTCTCCAAATTTGGCTAAATATGTATAGCACAGTGGAAGTTCATAAAACACTCAAGTGAAGGAAAAAGTGTTGGGTTACTACATCCTGTTTTCTATTAGCTATTCCAATAAGAAAGATGTTGACATGTGTGTGTTCATTTCTATAATACATCTATATAAATGTGTGTAAAGAAAAATGTCCATATCAGTCAGGTTTCTGTTTACTGATCCTTCAGTACGTACTGTACTTTTTTTTTTTTTTGTGGAATACACTGCTCCTATCAGTCATTCTGATAAAGATTAATTTCTATATGAAAGTATTTTTTCTAAAATATTTTTCAGTTTCACTTTCTATTATTATTTCAGTATTTCTACCTTATAATTTCTACATAAAACAGTACACATTAATCACAAAGATTTTCTGTATTACAGTATTTTGCATTTTATTTCACATTTTAATATATTCCAAAGTCACTCAAAGTGTCTCTTTCATTGTCCCTAATTACCTTGTGTTCATCACATTAGTATGTTGCTATAGAAACCATTGTGTTATCTTAAACCCAAGTTCTTTTTATTTCATTGGTCCTTTATAGCAAAATCTGTTTGGAATGGATGAGATATATTAGATGTGAAACATCAAAAAAAAAAAGGAATGAATTGTCTTATACCTACAGAAAATAATTCTGTATATGTAACATTTCATTTTCAGAAGTGATTGGATTAGCCTTAGTTTGCACTATCTCTGTAGCTGAAATATGCTTTAAATGAACTTTGATTAATAAAAGTGAATTTGATTTATGGTTTGGTTATACTGGAGTAAAGACATTACTGCTGATAAAAAGAAGAAAGCAGGAAGCAGTTCAGCTCTATCTCTTCCAAGTAATTTTCAAAAGATAAGGTACAAGCATCCTATATTTTACTAGTTAATTTGGCTCAAATAACTGAAAAACTTGATATTTCCCATGTGCTTGTTCCTCTGCATAAACTAAATATGGTAAATCTTTTAGTTAAGGAATACATTTCAGGGCCTGGTTTGAAGAGTATTGGTATTAAAAATGGGCTATAAGAGAGTATTCAGCATGCAGTCACATTTCTATAGTATACACCTCTGCAAAGTCTTATAAAATTCTATTACAAGGCTATCAAATTTAATCAGCCAGTCACTTTTGAGCCAAAGTCTTGCACTCCCTGCATCTTAAACCTGTCATACTAATAGAAAACAGGCACTAGCTGTTTCCATTTTTGAAATCTTATTTTGATCACATAAATAAGTAAAGCAAAAGATTGCCTTAAGACAGGTTGTTTTTCTTTCTTGTCGTTAGAACAATCATTTCCCTCCAATCTTCCTTTTTGTTACAGTTCTGCCATTACAACTGCCTTGAGAGTACACAAAGATGTGGAAAGTTGTACGTGGCTTAATGCTTCAGGGTAGGATAAAGGGCTTTTTAGGAGAGAGGCTGGAAACGTGAGGAGGGGGAGTTGCCCTTTTTAAGGAACATCTGGAATGCATGGAGGTCTGCATCCATGATGCCTCCAGAAGTCACTCAAGATGATATAAGTAAAGACTAGCAGGCAGAACAACATGGGCACTATTATAGTAAATAGCTCTTATAGACCTCCTGATGAAGAAGAAGTAGATATGGCCTTCTTCAAACAATTGGAAGAAGCCTCACTATAAGATAACAAAGGTGTCCACTGGTGTGACCTAAGTCCTAAAAGAAATATGGTAAAGATATTGCCATGTCCAAAGTTGCTCGTAAAATTTAATAGATATGCTAGGCAAGGATGTCAAATGCAAACTATGTAAGGTTTGGAACTGACTTCATCCCATTTAGATCACTGTTTTTACTCACTGATGTCTAATTGCAATATCTATTTTTAACACAACAGAAGCAAGATTTTGGTTGATAGTAATTTTCTACATATTTGGTCAGGAGAAGGAATATCTGCAGAGTTCCACACAGGTGAAGGAATTTATGGACTCATTTCTTCCTCCTTTCCCTGTCCTCTAAGGCTGTTACTTAGACATCATTCCTATATACTGTATCATCAAAAAGGTATAGGAGGCTGATGACTGTAAGAGATGACAACATGTCAGTTTAGGGTCAGGGTGTGTATTAAGCTTGGAGGTAGGCAGCAGAGGTGAGCTCAAAAGTGCAGCAAATGAAATTTGGAAGCAGTTATCATTCTAATAGTTGATTTGTTCAGACTTGGTCAAATTGCATCCAGTACATCCAGTGGATTTCTGTGCCATATGCAATCCTTAGTTATTCAATGAAGTCCATACTAAAACAGTCAGGTCACCTGACTGGACAAAGCCTGGTCTGGAAAAGACAGACTATTAGTTTTAGCAGCTGTGCAGGACAAGCAGACATCTTTTTTTCTTTTACTTCAGAAATTCTAAATGAGCTACTCAAGGATGCAGAGAGGGAACAAAGGAGCCAAGAGGAAAAGATGGAAGAGGGAATAAAAGAATCAGTGTACTAGAATAGTGAAATTCGCAAGTATGTATTATTGTCTGCTAGGTACTGAAACCTAGGAAACCTAGCAAATAAACTTATACAACAGCTGTTCCTAATCCTAGCATTTCTGCTGCTATCCAGACTGAATTTAAAACTGTATGTTATCATACATTAAGACTTCCCCACCCATACTTTAAAAACACATAAATCTGAATGTGATGCCTCATATGAAAAGATATGTGGTCTGGAGGAAGAGAAAGTGAAATTGAGACTCATTGTATTCTCAAAATGAACCTTAAATCTAACCTGAATATTATGTGAATCAACCACAAAGAGGATTTATTCTTCTATCTGTCAGGTTTTTCAGCCTTTTTTTTACCAAGTAAAATTATTTCTGGAGTATCTATTTTAAAACACCTATCTACATTTTTTGTTTGAAAGGAACACTTATCAGCTGGTTTGGATATTTATACTCCTTTAAAGTCTTAAAGCACTAGTTACCACAGCTCTAGGGAAGCATACAATTATTGGCTGATAGTATTTCTTGGGTCAGTAATGGCTTGGGAAAAGGAATTTTTGTACCCAAGCAAGCTGTGGTAATCACATATTTAGAATGCTATTATTTGATATTTCCGGTATATTTCTGCCTTCATGAGATATCTCTCAGAGGTATGTGGGACGGAAGAACTGCTATTATCCAAAAATTACTTTAACATACTAAGAAATAATTCTTAATTGTTTAATTTTGACTTTTTTCTCATGCAGTAAGTATGCTCACAGCTTAACCAGGTGCAGGAGGAACACATTTCTTCTCCTGAGAGAAGGATAACTGTCTCAAGGAAATAATCCAAAACCTCCAACATCATGCTGTCACTTAAGCTTCACTTTGCAGGGAAAAACTGATTTTGACAAGAAAATTCTTTTGGATGTTTCAAGGGTTTCAAAGACCATGCTAATATTTAGAGGAGTATAGCCTTGTCTAACCCAGTTCCTATTTTTCCTTCTTTCTCTGCTAGAGCAGAGGTTAAAAATCTTTCCAAACTCACCTTTACAGCAGCTTTGATCACTATCCTGGTTCAACCAAAGTAGACAACAATAATGTAACTCAAAAATTAAGGCATTCTCAGAAGTAGAAGAAAGCCATGATTTAAAGCCATTTTCTCTTGGACTTAAACATGGCTTCAGATTAAGGTGTTCCCATGTTTCATGTTGGTTCCTAACACCCCAGATGTGGATTGAAGATTCTCCCTTTTCTGTGGAGTGACCATTTAACCCATTCTAGGACTTACAGTTACCCAGTCAGTGATACATTCTCCTCAATATCCCTCAAGCAGCTATGCTTCAGTGTGATTTATAGTGAGATGCTGGGTAAAATGGAATACACCTAAAGCCAAGAAGGTTTCTAAGAATTTAAGATTTTCCTCACTGTAGTTCAAATTTGTCCCATCTAATAGCATGGGTTTTTTTTCAGTAGAAGGTCAAGACTGTCAGGCTGATATTGGTGGGAACTTTAATGTGTTCTTACTTATTGGTTTCTTTTAATAAGGAATGGATAGGGAATGACTGTTAAATTCTGATTTGTGTCTTTCATAACTCAGCTGGTCAACTAACTAGCAACAGCTTGTAAAAAAGGTAGTCTTCATGTTATAGTGGTCGTAATTTACATCCAATTATCCTACCTTTACCATCTTGTAAGGATAGCATTGACAGTATTGTGTGGTCATTCTCTGAAAATGCTCCTGGGTAATTTCCAATTTCTTCACAGTGTCTCCATAATATGAGAGACTGATGCAAGTGTAAGTGGTGCAGAGGTCTGCCTCTCCAGATATTCTGAACCTTTGATGAAAAAGTGAACCTGAGTTTTGCTCTACAGGAAATGCAGGATTCACATTTGTCACCTGCATGCTCAAGATGGACACAATGGGTCTAATTCTCTCTGACAGTTTGCTGCACCATGCTTTGAAAACTCTTAAATAGACTTGCCTATCTTTAATTCTCTGTTAATTCCTCAGAAACATTTCTGAGACATTATTCACTTGTTGTTTTATTCATCTAAATCTAATATTCATCTAAGTTTCATTAGCAGGAATTTCTACAATATTAGTACAACAATAGTCTATATGTGGGATGCCCTCTCTCTTACATGAAGTCTATTCTTTTTCCTTAAATTGAAATAAATAGCTTGTAATTGGAAGGACCATCATGTTTGGCATAATAATGTTGTATTTTAAATAATCATTATTTTTTATTAACAACTTTTCTTTTGTGTCTGTTTTAGTTTTCTTTTTCTCATTCCCCAACTAATTTTTCCTATTAAAAAAAAAGTCTCTGTTGAGAATTCTTGATTTTTCTAACACAGTTAAAAATAGTTATTTATTATTCCTATGATCCATTTCCAGGTATTTTGACAGTAGATCAAATAAACAATAAGGGGATTAAATAGAAGTCATTATATGCAAAATAGGAAAGCTACTCCGTAATGCAAAAAGAAATAGATAACATTCAATATATGACAAAATAATTTCAGAGGCAATTGCTGAATTCTGAAAATAAGCTTTATTTAAATATGTTATTATGTATTACATTTTTATGAGATAGTTAAAGAACTAGCTATCAAAATCTTTTCTTTCCTCGTAGCTAATTCTACAGAAACACTTAGTAAGATTTTTCTCTTTATTAATTTATCTAGGAATACTTCATATATATGCCAAATATTCAAAAAAAAATTCTAGAACTTAAATACAGTCTTCAGTACTGGTGCGAATAATGACTTTTTGTAATACATAAATGCATTGCAGTGTTGCCTACACTGAACATTTCCTTTTGGCTGCTTCTTATAGCATCAGTGAGGAAAGACTAATTTGGGATTTTCCAAGAATTCCCCTTTATCTTTCCAAAACTGTGGAAATACAATTTTTCCAAAGATTCCCCTTTATCTTTGCAAAAGGTCTCTTGTGAGAATTGTATAAATAAGCAGATAATGTAGACAGCCTGATTTCCAAAGAGAACTCCACCTTTTCACTTGCCTTTTTGATACAGCAAGTAATTATGTTTGCAAATAATGGTGGATATTCTCAAATAGATTGGGCCCTCCAAAGAAGTAATTAGACTCAAATGTACAATAAAATGAACCCTCAATTAATTACAGATTTAAAAATACATACACAGAAGTGGAAATACAGCTACAATACTATTGGAAATTAGAGAGGAAAAAAAAGTCCTTACATGGTAAACCACATATTTTTTTATTTCTGACTAACAATAACAGTTTTATTTAGACATTCCACTTAACAGTACATAACCATAAAGCCTTGTCCCATGATTCTTCCAGGAAAATAATAATCCTGCATAGTATTATAATAAAGCTTAAAACATAAAAAGTGTTGTCACTCCCATAGGACCATGAAAGATTCTAACTACAAGCAATTGCCATTTTCCCATATTTCTCAGTAAAGTGGTCAAGAGATTAGGTTCAGAAGTTGCATGAGATGTTCTTATTGCCCTATACCTGTGAAGTTATTGGCACTTCTGCAGAGTGATTGTGAAAAAAGTTTCCATTCCAACTCAATGGTATTCTTGGTTCATATTATTACTAGAGAAAAGATAACAAGGAGAAGCATCAAACTGCCATACATATCTCCCATGCATTTTTTTTTCTATCTGTAAAGCAATACTAAACCATGATTGTTTTCTGAGATTTTTCAAAAGAATTTCAGTACCTGAATTAGAATCTTTATAACAGGGTTTATCTTCACAAGTTTCTCCTCTGAACTCCAAAGGTTTCTCCTCTATGTCATCCACTTTATTCTCAGAATCACCTACTATATTAATAGTACATTAATAGGACATTAATTTCTCAAGCTGTTCTATTGTTGAATGATCAGACTTGCCATGTGAGCAGACAATATTTTCTTTGAATATCATGCTTTAATAAGTTGTTATGAACTTGGTTTATAGCATCCTGGTTACCACATTTACTTCCTACCAACAGAATAATATTTCCTAGTGAAGTGGAATGTCATTGGTAGCGGCAGCATTCAGATGATAGAAAGTTGATCTGAAGAAAGATTAAAGATCAAGTAGTATCAAGCATGCTGTAAGATTTAGGAGCAGAAGTCACATTAACTTCCTATTGCTTATTTTTGAAAAACCTCCCTTACTTGCTCATGATTTTCCTTTGATTCAAGGCTTATTTTACTGATTTTCATCTGATCATTTGCTGAGATAGCCATCTCGCTACACCCACCACTTTAAACTGAACAGTTTAAAAATGTAATATGAAAACAGAAAGGAATTTCTTGAAAAAAATGTTTTTCCATTAAATAGCAATGACATGTCTACTGTAACTTTTAGAGGCAATATGTCTGTGTTCATAAAAATGTCACTAGAATACCTCACAGCTTCACATTAGTCCAGTGATTGCCCTGACACCCTGGCTGTGGCACAGGAAAGTTCTTGACTGCAGTGCTGTGTTCCCAGTCCTCTCCTGTTACATAGCTGGGGATGTGGGGCAGTTTAGTCCTTATGTCTTGGGACCAGTTATGGAGCACACAGCTGTGCAGCCCTTCAAACTGCAGTTGTGCACACCTCTGGTGGAAGCACTCCTTTTGGAGGGGCTTTGAACGTTTCTCTCTCAAATGCCAGAAAAATGGCTTAACCACAGAGCTATTGACTGAGAAGAGGGGAAGAAGGAGGAGCAGAGCAGGCAGTCTCATTTGCTTGTTTGTTTTTTTGGGATGCAATTGAAAAAGACAAGGAATTTTCTGTGATAACTGAGATTTGGGTTTAGGTTTTGGTGCTGTTTTTTTTTTTATGGTTATTTTGTTTACGAGCTTTTATTTTTATTGTTGTTGGTGTGGAGGTTTTGTGTGTGTGTGTTTTGTTTTCTTTTTGATGTTGGCTTTTTTTTTTTTTCTTCCATGGCGTAGCATTCCTGTTACCTAGCCAGCTGTAATTCATGTGTAAGATATAATGACAGCCAGTACTTTCCAGACTTTCAAATCCAAAAAATAACACCTCATGCAGTATAATCCACTGAAAATGTATCCCTGAATTTATGAAACATTTACACACTGACATATTCTCACATTGAACAAGGAATTGCTGTACTGGATTTGGATGATAGATACCATATGTAGAGATCTGTCTACAACCATCTTAACTACCTAAAACTATCCATCCAGTATTACCTGCTTGCTCTCTCTAGTGAGATGCAGCTGGTGGATTCAATTGGCAAATGGGTTTCTATTCACCACCTGATGGCTACACTTAATTACGAGATTGCCCTAGTGCCTTCAAGAGCAATTTGTGTGGTATATAGGCCTTCATCCCAGTGCAGAAATAGAAGTACACTTTCCACTGAATTCAATAGGCTTCAGATAGAGCATTCATTGCTGACAGAGGATTTGGCACAATTAATTGAAATGGAAATGGAAAGTATGACAGGGCCTGGTTAGAAATAAATGAATAACCTGTGGAAAATGCAAAATGCTCCAACTAACTGTGCCAATAAGCCGGATGCTGAAGTTGGAATAAATTTCATAAGCAAAGGAAGAAAGGAAGGGAGAGTAATGCCATTGACACAATAAGGCACATTAAAAATTCAACACAATTCAAGTTTTTTCCAAGATGTTTTTATAGATAATCACTATTATTATTTATATACTGTGAAAATTATTCCCCTTCCTGCTCTTTTCACCTGACATAATACTTGAAGTTTGTGTCAATGCAAGACCAAAGCTCCTTTCTTGGACAAGTGCTGAAACATGAAGACTTTGTGCTTCAAGGGCACATTGATGCAGAAGCCTAGTGCAGTACTGATGCTGAGATAAAGGCGTTTGCTGAGGTCATCCACCTTGGTACAATGTTATCCTATAAATAAGGAAACATGAATAATTTACTTATGTCTGAAGGAGCTGATAACCTGTAACCATAGATGTAAGTGAAATATGTCTCTGATTCCATCTGTTTGTGAACATTGACTGCAATTATTATAAGATGGTGATACTAAAACTAATGTCTGATACATTTTTTTAACTGTAAGACCAAACACTTCAACGAAATGTCTTTTTTTAGAATTAACTGAAATTTTTCTGAATTAATTGCTGAAAGCAATCTTCCTAAGCCACTAGGTGTTTATATGTATACATATGTATTTTGTGTGTGAAACATCCATATTACATTTACACATATTTACAGTTACACATATTACACATTACTGTAATTGAAAGTTTCATCTTATAACTAACCTATGAACAGTTATTTTTCCAGGCATGTGATTTTCAAATCTCAGTAACAGTAAAGGAAAAGATTGAATCTGGTCTTTACTTGGAACAGTGTAAAGCTTTATTCACAGTCCTTTATGTTTATATGTATGTAATTATATATGTATATGCATATATGTGCATATATGTGTAAATTTATACGCATCTTCATTTAATTATAGATTTAATACTAATGGAGAGTATAAAGCTGATCTAGTACAACTCAAAATGAGAGCTACAACTTCTTGTTATACATGTTAATGCTCTTGTAATTCATACCAATATTCATAAAAACACTGAATGTTTTGGGCAGGGAGGGACCTTTAAAGGTCACCTAGTCCAATTCCCTGTGCAATGATCTTCAACTAGATCAGGTTGCTCAGAGCCCCATGCAATCTGACCTTGAATGTTTCCAAGAATGGGACATCTCCCACCTCTCTGGGCAACCTGTTTCTGTGTGTCACCACACTCAGTTTTGGTGCTTTATCTTTTTTTTCTACAGCAACACACTGTATAAAGCAGTTTTACCTATCACTCCTCCAAACCTGGGCTACAGAGTTGTCCACTCTCCATCTACTTTGATGTAGTACCTCAAAGGAAGTCCTATGCTGTAGGAGTGAAGATGATATATATTTTGGAAGGAAAGCTAGTATCAGGTGGGGGAAAGAGAAGAAGGTATAGCACAGGAGCAGCAGGATCAATAACTCTTCATCCTTAAGGATACTTTTTTTCTTCCTTCTCATTTTTGCTATGGCAATGTTTCATTTGCTAGTCTTTCTGTCTTCAGCTAAGTCTATGTGAACTAATGGAACAAAAATAAATTGTTTCAAATACACTTTCAACTTTATGCACAGAGATTTTTTTCATTGAAATTTGTACTTATTGCCATGGACATAATGGCTATCATCCTGAATGAAATAGTAATATTAGTCTGAACTTGTACAATACTGTTGTACTAGGAGTTAGTGCTTTTTTTTTTTTTTTTTTGTACAAAACATTACTTAAAACCATAAGAAAAATATCCTTTGCAGGGAACAACTAAGTCCCTACTCTTTAGACAACAGACAATGGATAGCTAAGACAGGTAACCACTATCATGCAATGAAATCTTTGAAATAAGTTTTATCCTCAGTTTTACGAATCCATAACAATGGTCAGTTGTTCTGTGGCTGTTTCACAAGTGTCTTGCAAAGAGATTTGAAGAGGAACAGCATAATGGTTCTTTGGATGTTTGCTTACATGGACTGTAAATCCTTCTAAGACATGGAAAGAAGCACAGTGCCACTTCTTAGGAAACAGAAAATCAAGGACAGGATAATCAAGGAATATTGACCTCTCTGTCAGAGAGAGGAAAGAGGCTATAGCTATATATTGTATAAATGAGAATACACACTGACTGGATTATTCAAATCTTAATACTAAAAAGTAACAGAAAAAAAAAGAATGTGCTTCTTATCCCAAGATACTGAAGTCTTTTTTTCCTTTTCTGTCCTGTTTTCTTCATTTAAAAAATGATCTTTGCTTACACCAAACCAGTTTTCCGTACAATAATGGAACACAGTTGTGGGTATAGATTTGTCCTGGGAAAGCTTGCTCCAGTATTAAGTGTTCATATGGTTGGTTATTTTCTTCTACATCTTGTGTAACAAGTGGAAAACCTGTACATACATTTGCTTAGTCAGGAGACTAAGATTCAAGTTAGAAGCAATTGTTAAAGGGAAAAACAAATTGCTTGGAGGGCTGCTATAGGCATTTTTCACTTTTGCTCCTTATTTATAAAGGCAAGCTTGGCAAGTGGACAGTGTTAAAAGGAAAAGGAGGTTAGATGTCCTTGCGTCTCCACAACATGCTTTCTGCCATGTGAAATTGCCATGCAACAAGCAAAAAATATGTCAATGTGAATAGCTCTTGAAGAAGCATTTGCTGCCAGAATGTGCTGTGGTTTTGAAGGTGTCGTGTACCACAGTTGTGATTCAAGAGGCTGGTGGTCTCAAGGTTTCTCAGGCTTCCATGAGTAGGAGAGTGCTGGCAGTATGAGGACAGAAAGACACAATTGTTCTTGGATGCAATTTTATGCCAAGGTTTCCTGCAGACAGTGCTCCCTTCTTACTTTGCTGTGCTTTTTCCAGCTCCTACATTCCCATCAACTTGCTGCAGTTTTTCTCTAGTTTTTTAAGATGTAGTGCAGGATGCAGGAGATCAGCTAGCTGATGAACTACATGGGCATGGGAACTTTCAGAATAGGAAAGATATAGATAGCACTGTGCCACAGACAGGAAGCATTTGTTTCTCTCCAGTTGAAATCCCACATTGCATTTTCCCTGTATTTGTGTGCCCAGGAGGAAAATGTGGCTACTAGTACATTAAATAGTACAGCTGCAAAGATTTCCCTTCCTTACCCCCTCTGGGATACTTCCTGAATTAACTTCCTTGCAGAATCAGTTACACTCCTAGTAAATCCAGGGCACAATAGACTTTGTCTAACTCTGCTTAAATTTTGGTAGTACTGTGCAGCATTTTGGAATTCTGTTGCAGTCAGTTTTTATTCCTTTCGCTTTTTGCTTAGAAGCAGATGTGGCTTCTTCTTTATATAAGCATTTTTCATTATACTTCACTTTGCATAATTTTGTAGTAGCTCCATTAATTTCAGTTAGAGTAAGGAAGAATAAGTCAACCTTTGGCTTAAAATTAAATTTGTTTCCTGTGGTATTCAATGCCATTCCAACTTATGCAGAATTTTAGCTGAATATCAAAGCTGAAATGTCACGTTCTTAGGGCAGGAACTGTGTTTTCTGGCTTATCCATAAAATATTTAACACAATGGAGGTCATTGATCCTAACTGTACCCTAAAGCACTATCAGGACACAAAAAGGACACAAAAACTAAATCATAATGTGTGCCATGTTTAAAATCTTTCTGCAGTCAGTAAAAACACTTTCTGTAGTCAGTAAAAACACTCATACTAACCTCAAGAACTCTTACTCAGATGCTGCTTTTTTTTCACTAGAGATGCCTAGTTTTTACACTGATTTATATTCACTTAAAAATACTGTGTGTAGTGCTTCTGTTTGTTTCACATTTTTTTCTCCTTACTAATCCTGCATTTGTCTGCGAATCATGTTGTATGTTAATAAATAGTGCTGAAATGTAAACATATACAACTGAATATCTTTGGCCTCCTTTTTCTCCATTGTTTGATTTGATTTAATTATATAGTTTTAAAACCAAAGTCAAGTAAAATAATAGAACAGTATGATAATACTTCAACAAATGTCAAAATTTAACTAGGACTGACTTTCCTATAACTGTTTTGAATAATGCATTGTGCAGATTGGTTCCAACTTTCCATCTAAATGGCTCACTGCAGAAGATGTTCATGTTGTAAAGTGTACTTGATTCCCTTTTAATGGCTGCTGTTTGTTTTGTGTTATTGTTAAATCAGGCCATGAACAAAGGTTTAACTTTTGGACATGAAACATCCGTTAAAAGAAAATTAGCACAGTCTAAAATGAAACCAGATCAGGTCACAGCTCGGAGTTTAGTTTACTGAGAGGAGAGCTTAGCATGACAAAGTTTAGCAGTATTCCACCAAAGCACCATGTATTAAAACATTTAGCTTCCAAAGATCCAATGAAAGAAAAGTGAAGAGTGCTCTTCTTTACTGCAGTAGAAATCCAAACACTTTGAATGTTATACTGACCCTGACTTAAAGACTTAAGAAAGCACAAAATATGGTGCACTTTTATCTTATATGAAATCTAAATCATAGGAGCACTCTGTTGTCTAAATGGGAAGGAGCTATAAAGAGAAAATATTGTTCCCTGAATTCTTGGCCCTTTTATAGTTCACTTACTGTTCCTACACCTTTGCTCATAATTAATATATACAGAGTACATGGCCTGGTAATGTCCACATTTTCCCCTTTTCATTCTGAAAATCTGTTGCTCTGCTTTCTCAGTCTCCTCATAGACAGAAGTGGAAATACATCCCCTCTATATTCCTTTTCATTTCAACAGAAGGAAATCAAGAAAGCAAGAAAGAAGGCACATCCAATTTACATTTTTTTTCCATTTGGGAAGGAATGCAGCATTTTTGACATTTCTACTCTTTGTGACTGGGCAAGATTTGAAAGCAAGATTTGATGAGCAGCAAATTCTTTCTTATGAGGTCTTATTCTCTCTTGAATGTCCTCTACTAAGCTTTCTTTAAATTTGGACGTCCAGTCTTTGGAGAAGACACTGGTATTTTCCCAGTGTAGTGCTGAGATCTAGCAACGTAGATTTTGACAGTTTTGCTGACTAGATTGTACCAGAAGTGTAGATGGTTAGTGGTTCTTGAACTGAAAAATAATACAGGTTAAAAATTGTAATGCCTTGCCTGATGAAGGAATTAATTTGGAGTCATATGGTTGACAGAGGAGAGTGGAGCAGAATTCATCTCTGGTTCTCATCAATTTCTTATAAAGCTCTGAGTATTTTACTCTCTCCCAGGCTGAGCCCAGACTATACTTCTTGTAAACAAAATCCGAAAGCCATCCTAAGCCAATTTCTATCCTGTGCAAACCAACAATTAATATTTTATTGAAACCCAGATGTGGTCCTGGTCTTTTTTTGTTCCATTTAAAGAGGTAACTAAACAAAAAATCTCAAAAGTTTTTCATGTAAAGGGAGAATAATTTTCTTTCAAGCTTAGTGATTTCAAATTTTTCACATTTCAACAGGAAAAATCATATTTTAAAATCATAATCATATATATTATAAAGAGGAGAAAGGACACTATTGAGGGTCTATAACAGGAATTCATGGACTGTTAGTTAAAATATAAGGCTTAAGAGGAACAACCTGAAGCTAAGTTACTAGTGTTCTAAATGAGAAACTAAACTATGTATTATCTGTGTTCTGGGGTCATGATGGTTTGGTGAGGAGGGATGACACTGGCATTACAGATGTAGCGTATTTTCTGTATTGCCTGGACAAACTCAAGCACAAAAAGAAACTCTACAGAGGATGGAAGTAAGGGTGGTTAGCCTGGGAGAAATCCAGAAAAAAAATGTCTGAACAGCCAGGGATTAGGTTAGGAAAGACAAATCCCAGATAGAATTAAATCTGGCCAGGATGTTAAGGGCAACAAGAAGAGCTCCTATAGCTATGTCAGTGATGAAAGGAAGACTACGAACACAGGTGAGCCCCCTCTGGAAGGAAACAGGAGACCTGGTTACCCTGCATATGGAGAAAGCTGAGGTACTCAATGACATTTTTGCCTTGGTCTTCAGTGTCAAGTCCTCCAGACACACCACCCAAGTCGCAGAAGGCAAAGGCAGGTACTGGGGCAATGAAGAACCACCCGCTGTAGGAAAAGATCAGGTTCAAGACCATCTAAGAAACCTAAAGGTGCACAAATTCATGGCGCCCAGTAAGATGCATCTGCAAGTCCTGAGGGAACTGGCAGATGAAGTTGCTAGGCCACTCTCCGTCATATTTGATAAGTCATGGCAGTCTGGCAAAGTTACCAGTGACTGGATAAGAGGACAAGCTCCATTTTTAAAAAGGGAAAAAAAGAAGACCTAGGAAACTACGGGCCAGTCAGTTTCACCTCTTCACGACAAGGTCATGGAACAGATCCTCTTGCGAACTGTATTAAGGCATGTGGGAAATAAAGGTGACTGATGACAGCCAGTATGGCTTCACTAAGGGCAAATCATGCCTGACAAATTCAGTGACCTTTCCTGACAAATTCAGTGACCTTTAACAATGGAGTTACAGCCTTGGTAGATAAGGGAAGAACAACGGATGTCATCTACCTGGACTTGTGCAAAGCATTTAATAGTGTTCCACATGACATCCTTGTCTCTAAAGTGGAGAGACATGGATTTGACAGATGCCCACTCGGTGGATAAGGAATTGACTGAATGGTTGCACTCAAAGAGCTGCAGTCAACAGCTCTGTCAGAGAGGCAATCTCAATTTGAATACAGGCTGGGTGGAGTATGGATTGAGAGCAGCCCTACTGAGAAGGACTTGGGGGTGTGGCTTGATGAGAAGCAAAACATGACTCAGCAATGTGTGGTTGCATCCCAGAAAGCCAATTGCATCCTGGGGTGCATCAAAAGAAGCATGGCCAGTACACTGAAGGAGATGGCTCTCACCCTTTACTCCACTCTTGCGAGATCCCATCTGGAGTACTGTGTTCAGTTCTGGGGCCCCAGCATAAGAAAGACATGGACTTGCTTGAGTGGGTTCAGAGGAGGGCTATCAAGATAATCATTGGGCTGGAGCGCCTTCCAAATGAAGACAAGCTGAAAGAGTTAGGGTTGTTCACCCTGTAGAATAAAAGGCACTGGGGCGACCTTATAGCAGCCTTCCAGTACTTAAAGGGGACCTACAAGAAGGATAGGAAGGGACTCTTCATCAAGCAGTGGAGTGATAGGATGAAGGGTAACAATTTTAAACTGGAAGTCATTCTTCAGTATGAGGGTGGTGAGAGACTGAACAGGTTGCCCAGAGAAGTTCTGGATGCCCCCTCCCTGGAAGTGTTCAAGGCCAGGTTTGATGGGCCTTTGAGTGTTGTAGTGCAAGGTGCCCCTGCCCATGGCAGTGGGGTTGGAACAAGATTAACCCTTAAGATCTCCTAACACAAGCCATTGTATGATTCTACAAAAAATTCACTTCAAAGAAACACCCCTGAAACCATATTCTTTTCAGCACAGGCTTTTATTATTCCAAATGGAATTGTTGGGTTTTGTTCATTTCTATTAGTAAAGTATTATTTTTTCTAGATGTTTAGTCATTCAAAGCTTAGTGAGGCTGTGAGGACAATACTTACCTGTTCAAGGTATTATAATGACTGGATCTGATCCCAGTTGCAGTTTATTGAAATGAAGGTTATCTTAAATCTGATTTAACTGACATCAGAATTAAGACTGCTATCTACAGAGAAAATCTTTATTCATAGTTGGACTAAATTATAAATTACTATCACATTTTTAAAATCATCTTCTGTAAAGCTCTTAAGTAGCTATTGAATACTTATTTAAAACTTAATATATGAAGAATAATATATGTGGTCTGTGAATCTTTTACAAGATCTGAATATTAGAGATACTAAATCCTCTCTAGATGGTAGTAAACCAAGCAAATCATATGCAGAGCCAAGTAAAATTATGCAGTAATTGTTATAATGCTTTTCAAAACAATTTACAGGTAAAATTATATTGGCTATTTCCTATAGAAATTAATATTTCTTTTTTTTTCCTCAGAACCAGGGTAAGCTTTATCCCAAAACAATTGAATGAAATGAAGAACAGATCCTGAAGTGCACAGTTTATCACAGTTCCACTGGCTGAAGTGGAAGTTTGACAAATAACAACAATCTGGGGACCTGTTAAACACATATTCAGCCAAGTCTGATGTCACTTGTAAAACATGGGGTGAAGTAGCATCTTCTTTCAAAGCTAAGAAGAAAAGGGAGGAGCATCACTGTTATCTGTATGGAATAGATGCTAGGGGTAAACAGCTAGGTGATCATTCACAGCCTCCATTTGGTAGGCTCTGTAACTTCATGCCACAGGACATGAGTTAAATACTTTACATAATTAAAAAAAGTAACTGTATAGTTCCGTAAAAAAAAAATATAAAAAATTAAAGGCTACAAGCTACCTATCCCAATTCTAGCTTAGAGAGTCCCTGTGATGCCTAACTCTGAAAGCTAGCAGAATATTCTAAGGAAGTACTGTTTTATGCTTGCTTCATAGCTTTACTTTTCCTTACACAGCCATTAATGGACAGTGCTGGAGATGGCATAGTGATCTAGCTTAAGACTTAGCTTCACTGTATGAGTGTTCTTACTTACATGCAAGAGTGCTTTAAAATTTCTAATACATACCCTGGCCAGATTTCAGGACAGAGTATATAACCTTGGCATCCAGTTCACTTCTTCTGGCCAGTCACTGGTTTTTACAGATGTGGAAGGCAGAAGTAACATCTAATAGTGCCATACAATGCTTCTTACAGTCTCAGTAGGAAAAAAGACTCCCAGTATGTATCTTCTGCTTAGATTGGACAAAAGTAGACATAATGCATAGAAGTTTGCCTTGCTGAGTCACAGGATTGCATGGAATCACATTGTGGTTGAGGCTCTCAGGCACCACTGGAGAGCATCTGGTCCCATACTTCTGCTCAAAGTACTGTCAGTTAGAGGAGATTGCTCAAGGCCATGTTCAATTGGGTTTTGAACATATCCAAGGATGGAGACTCAACAGCATCTCTGGGAAATTTGTTCCACTGCTTTATCACTCTTACAGTAAAACAAGGTTTTTGTTATGCTTAAATGCAATTTCTTGTCTTTAGTTTGTGCTTAGTGCCTCTTGCTCTGGGGCTGGGCACTACCAAGAAGATTCTGGCTCCATCTTCTTTGTTCAAATCATCACATTTATATACATATGGATAAGATGCCCTTGAGCCTTCTATTATCCAAGCTGAACAGTCCCAGTTCTCTCACACCTCACAAAAAAATGCTTCAGTCTCTTAATCGTCTTTAATCCCTTTCCTGAATTCACTCCAGGATGTTCTGCCACTTTTGTTCAGGGAAGCCCAGTACAAGTTCCACTGGACACAGCACTTCTGATGCTGAGGAGAGGGGAAGAATAACCTCCTTCAGCATGCCTCAACATGTGGAAAAAATTCTTTACTGTGAGGGTGATGAAACACTGGCACAGGCTGCCCAGAAGGTTGTGGAGTCTCCTTCTCTAGAGACTTTCAAAAGCTGCCTGGATATGTTGCTGTGTGGCCTGCCCTAGATAATCTTGCTCTGGCAGAGGGATTGGACTTGATGATCTCCAGAGGTCCCTTCCAACCTCTACCATCCTATGATTCTACGATTCTGCGAAATAATATCCTTTCATGACATGCAGTTCAGCCAAAATAAGTTCTCCTGTTCTTCATCAGCACAAAGCAGCAGTGGATATGAATCACTGAATTAAATCTTATTAAATTCTAAGAGCTTTTCTTCCACTTACACTGCAATTCTTAACGTATAATCCAAAAGAAATAGAATAATTGAATTGGTTTAAAGTGTCCAGATACTTTGAAACTATCTAAACATCACTAACACTGTCAAGATTTTGAAATTCAACGTGTCTAGTTTCCCCTGGGATAAAAACTTTAAAAATACATTTGCTTCCTGATTCTTTTGAATGCATTTCTCTTTGTTAACAGTTTCCGGTGCAGAGTTTATAACCTGGCTTCAAAACAACTCTGCAAATTAAAGATCACAGAAATACATAATGCTCCTATACATCATTTTTTACATAAAAAACCCAACCAAACAAAAAAACAACACCAACTTAATTTCGTCATAATATTTAATACATTTCCAAAGCAGTTGATATGAAACAGTTGTCTGCAATAGACAACTCAATCCCCCCTAGAGGTTTGTGAGGGTTTTTTTTTCAGTTCTAAACCACTAATAAACAAAAATGTGAAAGTACTACTTATAATATTTTCTGTTCTCTCATTTGTTTCTTTGTAGTAGATCACTTTACTGCATGGCTTATACCAGCCCATATTTTAGCGTCTCCCAAAGAGCTCAGGGAGAAATCCAAAAAACATTTATATGACACAATACAAAGTAACCGGGATCTACACATGAAAGCTGAAAAAGCTTATCAGCAATTCCCTCCTTACTACTTAGTCTTCAGGCAAAGTTGTGCCAGGAAAAATGTTAATGCCTAAAGTTTGGTAGTGTACATATCTAAAGGCTCTGCCATCTTTGCTGAACCTAGCAGCTCAGGACTCCATCCAGCCTTAAGTTGTTTATGATTCACAAAACCAGTGTCCCTGGGCTTCAGGCCCCGAGGGAGCTAAACTGATAAACACCTTCTTTGCACACTTAGTACTCTCTAACAGCATAAATCACAGTCCCAACGATTTTCATTCAAAACACAGGAAGGGTTGATGTCTACCTTTTCCATAGTAGTTCAGAGGTTAGCACAGATGACCACAGAGTGCAGTCCAGGTTCTTGGACATCTTTAGCTTACAGAGCTAAAACATTTACTGCAGAGATCTACTGTACCCATTATGTGGTTTACAAAACTGGAACAGAGACACTTTGCATGTTCCCATTGAAGCTGTACCACTCTTAAATTAAAAATGCAAGTAAAATTGAATAAATGTAAGGAAAAGGTGCATAACTTCAAACCCTAGAGGATGCTGCTTTAATTTGTAAGCTTCTGTCAACATAAAGAGCAGTCACTGGGCCCATCTTGTGAGCTTCAGTTCCACCCATCAAGGTTCTACTAGGTTATTATTTCTGGGCAACTCTTAGCTTCTAGGAGTTAAATTAGAAAATAAGGGATTAAAAAGAGTAATTTACAATAGCTAATTACAAATAAAAATGGGCTGTTTAAAAATTGTTACCTTACAGGGAAATTCTTAGTCAAAATCAGCAAGTAACTGCTAAATAGTAACGGCAGAGGTAAAAATTGTGATGTACTATTTCTTAATGCATTTCTGAATTGGGAAAAACTACTTTACATAATATAAACATAAATGGGGTACCATTTACACAGATTAATTACATAAATATTGTCGCAAGGAAACCTGGATCTCTGCTTCAAATGTCTTTTTGCTTGTATTTGTACTATTTTTGTATTGCATGTAAGATATCCACTAGCAAGCAAAATAATCATGCAATGATCTAGTAAAACAGTCACACAGAGATATCTGTGGGAAATATAATTGCGGTACATGTTATCAGATAATCTTTGGCCTGATCTACCTTCTACTAGGACATTTTTAATGATCTGCCTCTCTATTGTAGGCGTCTAGGGCTGAGCCAGTCTTCACTCCTTTCACTCCACTCCTTCATTCATTAAGACTCCTTTCTTAGTCCATGAAGAGAGATAGGCCCATTTACAACCAGATTCATCTCACATTGTTGCTGATATGTACTGTTGTTGCTGTTATGCTGATTGAGGCAGAAGTCCTGCACTGCAAAATATACTTGTTTCTGACAAGCAGCTGTAATTTGAATCATCCTTGAATGATAACCTTATTGCAGGTTAATTTGAGCCCAGTAATCTAGTCTATCTCACAGGCATGGACAAAAGTGTATTGATATCTTCCAAGTAGAAGTCTTTGTGTTGTCCTATAGTTCTTAGGAAATTTAATCCACTTACTGCGAAGAGTAAGGTATCTTCTTCAGACAGCTTGTAGCAAAACCTTAAGGTGGAATTTGTACAGTATTTACACCTACAAGTTTAAGGAGCTTATTTCATATGTCATCTTGGATTTGTCCTTACCTAAAATTGAAATATTGTTTGGGTGCTCACTGTTTACCCTAGCAGTGAGATTTTAAGGTCTTACAAACTACTTTCTGTTGTTGGCAGATAGTATTGTTCAGAATGTTTGTCTTTCTCAGTGTTTAGCAATTTTATGACATGAGCTGGTAATCAGGGGAGTGCTTTTGTCTGGCAACCAAATATTCAATGTGTTGCCATAAGCAAGCTACAAAAAACTCTTTGTGAAAAAAAACATCCTTCCAGTAACTTTTGTTAACATAGGACATCATAAACATTTTTCCAGTTAAAAAGTGAAGAACTGGGTTTGTTAACAGCACTCCCCACAGTGTCTTTCTTCTGTACATTGCCTTCAGAAAGCTTTTTGACAACTAGTGAACAAAACATATTTCTGGAAGCAAAAAATCCTAATGACCAGCATTTGTCACATTGGAATATTGCTATTGTAGCTGGCAAGAAAGGAAGCTCTCAGTTTATCATGGAGACTAGGGGCTGGAAGCATGCCACTGCCCCATGTCTTGTGATGTGGAAGGAAAACATTGGCATTTTATTAAAAAAATAAAAAAGTATTCAGTACCTCAACATGACAACATGTACAGTCCAAACAAAAGACAAAGCTGATAAACCTAGAATGAAGACTGAACCATATAAAAATATTAATTCGTGATTAACTTATCTAATCTGTATAATCTGGTGCCAAATGGCATAACTGGTCTCTACAGGTCACCTGTTCTCTCTGTAAATCAAATACCAAGGCAAAAATGATAGCTATCTTTTCTATCCTCATAGATACACTCATCACAGTCCTACAATACATCATTTTGCCATTACAGTATTGGATACAGGACAAATAAATACAATTTTCATGCCTGAATCTAGTACTGAATTCCTACCAAGGCAAGATCTAACAATTGAACAATTGTGCAGAGATGAATAGAAAATGATGTCTGACTAGCATGCTGACTACATCACAGAACTGTTAAAAAAAAAAAAAAAAAAAAGAAAAACATCTGAACAAATTAATATTGATTTTTTTCATGTTTCTCTGAAAATCAAATGTGCTCAGCACTTCTCGACATTACACTTGGGTAAAAAAAAGAAAAAAATGGAACTCAGAAGTTGATTTCTTTAAGGACTTCATTTCAGCTGATTTGGAGAAGTTGTTAAAAAAATAAAGGGAAAAGATCCAGTATTACACTAAACATTGTCAAGGAAATATCTTTTCTCATGCCATTGTCACTGAGGAATAGCTTCATTAAATTTTCAATACTATGATTTGACTTTGTTAATCTGACTAAATATTGGTAACCACAATGTTAAAATCACCTGAGGTCCTGCACTGCTGGCAAAGAGCAGATCAGTATGGAAACTAAGGTATAATTCACCTAATTCTTCATTAAACCTTTACATCTGGTCAGCAGACTTAAACCTAAACACCAGTAAATATAGACCCCTATACCTCTGTTATCGATCATGGGAAACTAGACAACTAATTCTAAACAAAGGCACCTACTTTATTGATGCCAAGGTTTGAGTGAAATTAATTCTCCCACAGCCGAATCTGTATTCATATATCATTTCCATGTCATGAGAAAATATTTTAAATAATTGCATTATAGCAACCACATATTATTTCCCTATGTTTATTTTTTATGCTACCATTTTCAAAAATGTCTGAGGGAAGATAAGATTAGGAGCCAAATGTAGGCAGCAGAACAAAATTCTTCTTTTTCTGAAGGCCTAATTCTGCAAAATGCATGCATTTCAGGGACATTCACTGATTTTTTTTCCAGTTTTGAAAATCAATCCACTTCTGCTTGAGTAACTGTCTCTTAACTAGGGATTTATTTACATTTCCTAATTTTATGCAGTTAAGTATACAAATTTTGGACACAAATCCTTATTTAGTCACCTAAATACTATTTTAAGCATTGACTTTTTACCGCAGTAAAAAGGAATCTTATGTAGTCAAGCCTGAAAACTAGTCCTTTAATGACAATGGAGTAGCAAACTTGACTCAGCCTTTTATGGCTTTGAAACAATAAGGCAACTGAGAGAAGCTCTGCTTTTTCAGAAGAAGAACAGCCAAGCCACTGCAGTAAGCAATTCCCTTTTATTAATTCTTTTAAGAAACAAATTATCTTAATTACATGAGATTTTTATTACAGTATTTTTAAAGAATTCATTGAAAATTGAATCACTGTGCTGCTTTTAGGGTTTTTTGGTTGTTATTTGGTTTTGGTTTTTTATTTGTTTGTTTTTCCTGATAGTTTGTCTTTAATTAAATACAAATCCATTAGCTAGTAAGGGAGTTAAGAACACAAAATATAACCAATATGTCCTGACTTTAAACATCTGTTAAGGATTGTTTTATAGGGTTCCAATAAAATACTCCATGGGTTTGAGGAAAATATACCTTCCACAAAAAAGGCATTTTTATGGTATTCATAACTGAAAGGATGATAGGATTGATTCTGCAATGTGACATTGACTACCACACACTGATCAAATTTCTCAGAGCCCTGCAGCCACTAACAATCCTTCCTGGCTCTGCCCAGCCCCAGTTGGGTCCTCCCCCAACCC
Organism: Chloroceryle amazona; assembly: GCA_027560015.1. Classification (NCBI taxonomy): domain Eukaryota; kingdom Metazoa; phylum Chordata; class Aves; order Coraciiformes; family Cerylidae; genus Chloroceryle; species Chloroceryle amazona. The sequence continues at coordinate 33,502 of JANHFX010026981.1, read as the reverse complement.
TAACCCATCAGGACTGTAGGAGTGCCAGTGTCCACAGAATCACAGAATGTAAGGGTTGGAAGGGACCTCAAAAGATCATCTAGTCCAACCCCCTGCCACAGCAGATCAACTAGACTAGGTCATACAGGAGCACATCCAGGCGGATTTTGAAAGTCTCCAGAGAAGGAGACTCCACAACTTCTCTGGGCAGCCTGTTCCAGTGTTCCATCACCCTCACAGTGAAAAAGATTTTCCTAATGTTTTTGTAGAACCTCCTCTGTTCCAGTTTACATCCATTGCTCCTTGTTGTATTCCTGTCTCCTGGATGGGCCTCTTGGCCCTACACTGTAGCTTCTCTCCTAGGCCCTTCTCCTTTTCCTCCCATCTTGGCTCCTGGAGGATTCTCAGACCTGATTCATCATGTGCCATGTCAAGGGCTGGTGGTGGACTCATTTACCACTGCATGGCTGTATTCCCCCTGCAGGACTGAAGATTGAAGTTGAGAGCACAGCCTGTGCAGTCATCCTGAGTGCCTGGCTTGAGCCCCTCGTGGGGCAGCTTGTCCCTCAGTTCTCCATCACACTTATAATTGTGTCTGTGGCGTGGGGACACAATTCTCCACAAAAGGCATTAATACTCCTTTGGATCTTTCAAACAGTGACATGTTTGATTAATTTTGGCACAAAAGTTGTATTTCTAAGTAAACATTTACTAGTAATGTTTCTGGCACTTTCTGAAAAGAAAAACAAGCAATCAAAACAGTGATGGTTCATTTAACTATGTTTTGCTATTATGATGAAATGCAATTACAGCTCAGGTTTCAATTTTACTTGTTCACAGCAACAGAATTTGCAGTGGTAAAACTTGTTTGTTGTATAGATGACAGTGCTTTAGAATAGTAACTTTTTCAGCTAATTTAGTGTAATTTTTAAATAATTTTCACACTAAATTAATTGCTCTGTCTATAAATATGTCAAATTTTTATATATATTGTGTATGGAAAATGTGTAGAATAGTGCTTATAGAATAGCCACTACTATAAAGAATATAATTTCACTAGCTCCAAGGCATAAAAAGTTGCAGTAAGAATGTCACAAAAGGAAGAGTAATCTGGTGCTAAGAAAGATGTTATCAGGTGGAGATGTCTCCCAGTCTCCTGAGCAGCCCATTAATTTACAATTGATTTTTTTCTATTCTAAAAGATAAAACACACTATCAGGAAAAGAATTTGATGTTACCTGTGACTAACTCTTCCTTGGATGGTCAGCCTGACAGACTTCTCCTGAATTAACTGTTTTGAATGCAGGCCTTGGTGGCAATTAAACAGAAGAAAAGTAAGATCCAGAATTAAAGTGGGACAGAAGAGGGAGGACTGGGAAGCAAAGGAGAAATAACTTTTTCATTAAGGTAAGGATTTTTGGTTTCTCCACCCAAAACCTGTACAAGCCATCAAATATATACAACATGCTGTGGGAAAACATAAGTGAATATGACTTCTGATTGAAGTCCAGTGTTAGGCTTTTTTTGATTGAATGAATTTGAGAGAGATTCCAGCATTTCTATAAAGGTGAAAGTAAAGGAAAATGTAAATGTCTGAGGTTTTCCTTGCTATTTCAGTATATCAATTCATTTCAGGGTTTTTTTTTAATTATTTTTACTTTTTCCTCAATGGGATAAACTTCCGATGGGTGGTGTTAGTTGTCCCTTAATTGCTATTGTAAGTAAGCCAACATTTTTATTCAGTATTGCTTAAAATAGAATCATATATATAACTATTATTCTTCTATACATTTTTACATCATTTTGGAGCTTTTTTGCCCTATTCTCTCTTTCCTACTACATTCCTCATCCTGCAAACTGGTACACATATTTGGCCTTATTCTGAGCAGAATTCTAATAACAATACAGGATATAATCCTATCTGCTAGTATTTTTAATTAAAAAAAAAGAGTAAGAAAATAATTTATAAAGGGAAACTGAACAGAAAGAAAATGGAACCTTTTTGTCTTAATTCAAAATTATACAAACATACATTTAGAAAATAAGAACGCCTTATAAACAAGATTCTGAAGAGACATTTAGATAGTGACAGAGATTAATGCAAAGAAATCAGATTATCAATCAGACTCCAAAATAAATCACCCCCCATACTGTAGGCTGTGTTTAATTCTCCTTTTCTCCCACTGTTGCATAACAGTGTTGCATAACAATCTCATCAGTTGTTAAGCACAGACCATCTGTAGCTGCAGTCCTGCTATTGGGCAATTCTTTAATGGCAAATTAAAACTGGTAATGTAGGTAACGGTGGTCTTGGATCTTATAACTTTGTTGAACCAAATGTCAGAAGATCATTGGATCTATTTTCAGTTTAACTAATAGGTGATGGAATGAATTGTGATAACACCCAAGAACAGTTAGTCATCAAATCATTGACCATGTGAGCAATCAGTTGCTTAATGGAACTCTTGAACTTTAAGGCATCCTCAGTATTTGCTGTGGTCGGTTCAGAAACTATGTCTTGTGTACTCTGACTCTTATTTTCTTTATGACAATAGTATCTAACCATATCAAAGACATTAAAGAATGTTATTATCACTGCTCCTTTTTAAGAGAGATTATAGTAATTCTTAAAAGGTTTTGATTTTTTGTTTTATTTCCTAATAGAAAATGGAGACAGAAGGTTTAACAAGCTGTCCAGAATTATATAGGAAACCCATTCAGGCTTGGAGGGATAGATCTCTAGATATTATTGCATTCATGTCTAAACCCAAATCTATTAATCTTTGCAATCACTGTAGATTTGCTAAAGATTCTTTAAAAAAAGGGCTTCTTTATGATTTCAGTCCTGGAATCCTAATTGATCATGATTCTACTGTGTTTTCTACTGTTTTTCTTCTACTACTGGTAAAGAAAATGCAGAATCCAAAAGGGAGACTTTTAAAAGAATAGGTAAAGCCTTACCTCAGTGCTCCTTCGGAAGCCAAAGAAATTTTATTGCATACTTTTATAGGAACAGAATTGGGCAAGTAATTAGTATCTTTTAAAAGTTTATTTATAGCCTTTATCAAAACCATAATGGCCCTGCTGAGGAAAAATAATACTGATAATACTGATTAAAAAAAAACAACAAACCCAAACCCAACAAACAAACAACAAACGGAACAATAAAAAAAAAGAAGTGTAATTTCAAGATCATCGTGACATAAATTCACAGACCACAGGTAAAGATTCTTTGTACGAAGAAATTGTCAATATTTGGAAAGACTCACACATTCTTTAACGGTCAACAAGGAATCAAAAACAATAATTCCAAGATGATATTATTTATCCTGCTGTAGAGTTCTTTCATACCTGAGAGTCTGTCACAAAACACAGGTTTGGTATTTCAAACTGCATTTTCTCCATGCAATTCACAACTAAAGTACTTTCTGCTTGCTGCCTTGTCTTTATCTTTATATCCCTATCATAAAACTGAAAACTTTTTCAATGACAATTAATTGTAACATTCAGTCTGAATTGCTTTTAAGTCACTGAAACTGCATTAGTGGTGAATTTGTCTTGTATATTTATTTAATTAAACTCCTGCTATTCTATATTAGTTTTTGTTAGTCTAAAAATAAATTATTTCAGAAAAGATTTAGATAAACTTTTATTGCTGAAAAGGTAACCTATTGAAACATTGTCTTATTTTTCAGTATATACATGCACACATTTTACAGTGTGCATGTATATGTCACAGAGGTTAGTAATGTATTAAAACTGCCTTTTCCACCTATTCATAAAAATTATGATGTGTTTATTTCTTTGGGAATACCATTTCAAATAATAACGACTTATCCATATCATGCTTATGGTCACATACAAATAAACTTTGGTCATTTTTATTGTCAGTAGATGTAATTTGGAAGCCTTAATGATAATTTAATAACTAGCTCAGATTATACTATTAGTTAACTGCTTATTCTGAGATATTTAGTTATTTATTTCTCTCCTCTTTTTTGCCTCAGTCCTCTTTAGCTCAAGCAGAAAAATCTACAATCCAAATGCAAGCAGTGATTTCAGATAGAATTCACCGAAGTAAACTTGCTATCCAGCTTATGGGAAAAAAACCTCTATTCTTCCAAGTAACAATTTTCCTTTCTCTTTTAGAATCTACTTTTTCACTTAAGTTATAAAAATTTCAATAACCTAGCAAATAACTGGAATCACAAAGCTTTACTGTTGTCAATACCACCAGTCTATTTTCTCCCTTCTGTTTCCTTCAAAACATTGATCTTCACCTGTACTATCTTCTATTGGTTTGCTCAAGCTTTGGTGATCTTGTTAGCTTTTTTGTTATTCCCTTGACACTGATTTTTCCGTTAGCTCTGTTTTTTCTTTGATAGTTTCTTATCCCACAAAAAAATCTCAGACATCTCATCAGGCTCCTATATCCTAATTAAAGCTGTGTATTGATGTACTACTTAGTTTGGTTTAGTTGTACATCAATAAAGTAGAGAGCAGGTTGGAAGACAAAGTCTCCCACAGCATTCTGAGGTATTTTGTATCGATTTAAATTACTTTCTACAGAGCAACTTTGTACTGCTTCTGGTGCAGGTAATATTATACTCTCTCTGGAGTCATTAGTGTGACATTGATCTCTAATATTGTGATCAAAATTCTGGTCACTCTTGCATTGGGAAACTGCAGGGATGAGTCTTTTCCCTCTTTTTTGAGGCAGCCAAGATCTTGTACGCAGGGAAAGAGTCCTCTTATGACAGGGAAAAAGCTCCACAGCCCTTTTAAGGGTTGCCAAGAGTATGGTATCAAGATCAGTGATGGATTATCTACATTATTATAGTGACCAATGTGGGGTTCTCTAAGATCTGAGTGAAGTGATGGAAAGAATTCTTTACCAGTGATTGCATAATGCAGACATTCAAACTCCTAGCAACATCAGCAGATGCTGACAGTTTTGCTTCTGATTGCCTTTTCACTCTTCCAAGAGTTTACTCCAGGAGAAGGTTATGTGTCCTTAAACCACTAACTTTCAGGTTTCTTGTGATGCATACTCACTCCCTTTCTCTCAGTCCCTTCCTCCTGAAGAAGAAAAGAACAGAATGCCCTTTAAGCAGTTTAACAATTTGCACAGAAGAGAAGATGTAGTTGCCATGAGGCTTAGAATTTAATTGAATTGAATCACAAACATGAAGCCATGTTTGGAGAAGCTTCCATCTCATCACTTTTTTTCCAAATGAGACAAGCACAAGCTGTTAGGTCTGGATGCTGGTACCAGCAGCTCAGGAATCCAGACCCCAGCAACAGTGTCTGCTTTCTGTATGGGCCAGCATCGTTCTGAATCCTCTCTTTTTCTTCTAATCTCTGCTGCAGCTGGTGCTCCACAGATACACAGAAGTATTAGACCAAATTTAGGGGAAGATGGAGATTTCTGGTGCATAGCAAAAGAAGACGGAAGCCTCTGTGACCACAGATACCACAAAACCTGAGATTTGAGAAGTTAAGGTATGGGAAGGACTATGATTATTACATTAAAAAAGAGATTGAATATAGCAAAATAAACACTAACCTTCTCATAATGTCCACCTTGTTATGCATTCAGACTCATTCTGCCTACAAGCAGAACTGCCATAATTCTCTTACAAATCTGAAATTTACCACTCCATTTACTGACTGAATATTTCCTTCTGTTTCTTCTACCCATCAACCTATCCATCCATCCATCCATCCATCCATCCATCCATCCATCCATCCACCTTTTCACCATTCTTGGGAAGCCCTCCTTACCTATTACACCACAACCTCTAAAATCTGTTTAGAGTAGACTTGATATCAGACTCAGTTCAGACAATTTAGATGCAGACCGGCCAGGAACTCTGTTACAGAAGTCATCACTCTTCCAACCTGTTTTATATGGGTTGTTTTGAGATAGAGGAGAAGCAAAATTGCTGGGATGGCATTAGGCTAAATACAGTCCTTGTCCAGTCTGTGCTTTGTATCTCAGAGTACAATGACCTAAAGAGAATGCTTGTAACAGTACTAGGGATGCACCAAGAAAGGGCAAGGCCTTCTTGGAATAAACACCAGTAAAGGTAGTAAAAGAGAACAAGAAGGACTTCTTTGGGTACATCAGTGGTAAAAGGAAGAATAGGGAAAGTGTGGGCCCAGTGCTGAATGAGGAGGGAGCCCTGGTGACAGAGGATGCAGAGAAGGTGGAGTTACTGAATGCTGCCTTTGCTTCAATTTTCGCTGCTAAGACCAGCCCTCAGCTATCCCAGACCCTGGAAGAGAGAAAGCCTGGAGGGAGGAAGACTCTCCAGTGATCGATGAGGATTGGGTTAGAAATCACATGGGTAAACTGAACACACACAAATCCATAGGTCCAATAGGATGCACCCATGAGTGCTTTGAGAGCTGGCTGATGTTGTTGCTCTACCACTCTTCATCATTTTCGAAAGACCATGGAGAATGAGAGAGGTTCCTGAGGACTGGAGGAAAGCCAGTGTCACTCCAGTTTTCAAAGAGGGCAAGAAGGAAGACCCTGGAAATTACAGAGCAGTCACCCTCACTCCCATCCCTGGAAAGGTGGTGGAGCAGCTCATTCTGGAGGTCATCTCCAAACACATGTAAGAGAAGAAAGTTATCAAGAGTAACCATCATGGATTTACTAAAGGGAAGTCATGTTTGACTAATGTGTTAGTTTTCTATGATGGTGTGACTGAATGAGTAGATTCAGGGAGCAGCAAATGTTGATGAAAAAAGGGTTAGAAGGAAAATTTGGAATCCAGGTGAGAAGGCAAAGGGCTGAAAAAGCTTTATACATGCTAGCAGGATGTCCTGGAATTAAAACACATGTTGAATATAGGATTGTGGTTATGCTTTGAATAGCTTATAAATAAAACAGACCTTCAATTGTTCCTGAAAGTACAACAGATTATTAGAGGACTAGAATGCCACAGACACTAAAATTTTGTACTGGTAGGCAAAGGTGTGTTTAGGAGCAACACAAAAAAATAGGTACATCATACATACATCAAAATTTGCCTACAGATTTTATGGAAGAAAAATGTATGATGCATATTAACAGATTTTTTTTATTATTTTTTGTGTTAAACATTCAATATAAAATAATATAAATAAACTCCCCCTACATCTACGTATACGTGTGTATATATATGAAAGGATATATGTATATACACACACGAATATACATCATGACTAAAAAGTTTTGTGTTGCACACAACATTGCAAATGAGAGCATAAGCAAAACTATGTCATCACCAAAAATCATAAATCAAGTTAAACCTCCTATGGGAACATCTGAGCCATAGTGGGTTCTTCAGATGTGGTACTGCCTTCTGCTAAGGTACCTGTTTTGTAGTTTCTCCCCACATATTTTTCAGTAAACCAACTATTACTTCCTTAAAGGACTCAGCTGTGTGAGTCTTTCTCTATTCCTATTCAAAGAGAATGATATAAGAATGGGTATTATTTTTTTCCTTGGCAGGGTTTTGTCCAGCAAGAATACTTCACAATAAAATGATGAGCCAACAAAATACCAGTTTAATTGCACTGCCATCATAAGACCTCTCTGGTAGCTGCTATGCTACCATCAAAGTATAGCGTAGATGTAATTAAGATATAGGTTAGTGGTGCTATCAGTCTAATAACTACTTCAGAGTATGTATCTGCAAACCTTTGAAACCAATTTACTAACAAAATGAAAAATGTGTATGCAACATTAATATGTGATGGATGTTGTTCGGTGTTTTGTAATCTGTAGTTTGTGAAAAAAAGCACAAAAATAACCTTATTACTTCTCTATATAAATACTTAAATATTTTATATAGGCACTTCATTTAGTCTTGTTACAGCTCCAGTCTGAAGTCTTCAAGTTTGATCTAGAGAAGGCACCATTAACGAAACAAGGAAAAAAAATTATTCCTTCTCTCTACTCTTCGTGTCCTAGAATCCATGACTTTATGTCCCTTCTCAGGAAAACAAGCAAAAAAAGAAAAAAATCTTCACAAGTTTCCATTGTTTATTTCTTGTATTTCCCACAAATATTTGGCCTAACAACTTGCAGATCATGTATTGTTCTGGCGTAAACGGATCTTTGAAAATCAGAGCTTGAAATGGAATTTGTTTTCAGCTTTTATATGTAGTTGTGGGGAAATACAAAAGTAGTGGGGTTTACAGTTATGCAGTTGTGATGAGACACTTGAGTCTTGGAGTCTACTGGAGACAAGATGACTTTTTTTTTTTTTCTCATTTGTTTTTAGAAATAGGTATTTCTTATATTTTAGATTAGTAAATTCATGGACAATAGTGATTAAAGACAGCACAAATTAAAACTATAGGCTTCTTTTTATAACCAAGCAACACTTCAATCCTTTCCTCTAAGACTTTTTATATGACAAAAAGGAGACTCCACAATGTCTCTGAGCAGCCTGTTCAAGGCTTTGTCACCCTCACAGTAAAGGAATTTTTCTTCATGTTGAGGTGGAACTTCCTGTGTTCCAACTTGTGACCATTACATCTTGTCCTATCACAGGGCACCACTGAAAAGAGACTGGCCCCCACCCTTTAGATACTTGTAAACATCAATAAAATCCCCTATCAGTCTTTTCCCCAGACTAAACAGCCCCAGGGCTCTCGGCCTTTCTTTGTAAGAAAGATGTTCCAGTCCCTTCATCATCGTAGCTCTCTGTTGGACTCTTTCTGGTATTTCCCTGTCCCTCTTGAACTGAAGAGAGCAGAGCTGGACACAATACTCCAGATGTGGTCTCACTACGACAGAGTAGAGGGGAAGGAGAACCTCCCTTGACCTGCTGCTTGACACTCTTTATGTACCCCAGAATGCCATTGCCCTTGGCCACAAGGACACATTGCTGTCCCATGGATAGCTTACTGTCCATCAAGGTCCTTCTCAGTGGAGCTGCTTTCCAGCAGGTCATCTCCTAACCTGTACTGGTTCATGGTGTTATTCCTTCCCAGGTATAGGACTCTACACTTGTCCTTGTTGAACTTCATTTGCTTTTCCTTTTCCCAGCTCTCCAGTCTGTTCAGATCTTGCTGAAAGGCAGCACAGGAGAAGGTATTGATTAACGATAAATTGGCATAAATGCACTCATTACTTAACTTACTTGGATGGATACCATTATATTCATCAAAGGCATAAACAAAATACAAAACCACATCTCTACACTATTTTCTCAATGGTCTTAAAATTATTCTTTCCACTCATTAGCTTCTAATCCAGCAATATTTCAGTTGCCAAACTGCGGGTTGGGCTATATTCTGTCTCAACTCCTGACAAAATGCTTCTGACCACAAAGAAATTCCATTTGTCTTAGAGGAAATTTAAGATGAACCTCTCATCTTGTTTAACACTGAGTATATCCAATTGTATAGACTCCCTAGTCCTTGTGTTTTTTGATTGCTCTTCCAGTAACAGAAGACATGTTAATCTAACCTTTTGAATAAATTAATGGCATTTATCCAAAGCACCACATTTGTCACAGCTTCTAAATTCCTCAGCCTATGCTGAGGTCCATTACTCATATCAAATTTATACAATGGGCAACATGATGATTGGCCTAACCCATCCCTAACCACCATGAAGCTTGAAACTTCATGACAGATTTCCATTACTTCATTACTTGATGAAGAGATGCTAGTCTGGGCCTTAGAGATCTAAGTGTGTATGTACTGGAAGGCAAGGATAAGGTTGCTTGAACATAAACAATTCAATTGAGCCACTTCATTTTTTATGGAATAATGTGGTCCCAAATGGCAAATGAAATTAGATTAAAAAAACAAGCTATCAGTGAGAGCTACCGTGAGACAGCTTTGGATGAGAGTTGGAAATTGTTGCAGAGAATTACTTATAGCATTAGGCTGTATGTGCAGCATGGCAGTAAATGATAGAAGTGACTGTTTCTTCACGTAAACATTTGGTATTTGGATTTTGCAACAAATTAATCATTAAATTGCAGATAAGTGGAAGGTAATTTACTTTCTTTCATTTGTATTCTTACCTCCAGTAGCACTCTGTGGGCTTTTCCAAGCAAAACTGATGCTGACCTTGACAGGATCACAGGAGATAAGTTTTAATATGGAAGGTCTGCATCCTGATTTATTTAAGAAACATGTGACTGGTAACAAAATATACTGAAGGAAGGTGAGAGGACAAAAAGAATAGGTCTCTGATTGCATTTGGTAGATATTTTTGGCTGCAGATTGTGAAAATTTCACAGTATGTGTTGTTGCCCAAAGCCTGGTAATAGTAAATGTAGCTTGTTCCCCATGGACATACAAATAGACTCCCGATCAAAGAAGAATGTACGCCTACTTTATCGCACTTAGAGCAGAGTGGGATTTCAATAACTTTTTGAATAGCAGATATACTGACGTATCTTTATGTGAAGAAGTGTATGTGACAATCCAGGAAAAAACAGTAGGTCAGGTATCTTGGAAATATGAAACAAGCATCAGCACGCATCGCAGAGATTTCCGTAGTCTCTGAATGGTGCATATCCCCAAGACTGATGAACTAAGGCAAGTGACAGTGCCAGAGATGCTAGACCTTACACTAAATCTCAGAGAATGATTCCTTTGGCTCTTGTTACAAAATTTCCTTGCAGAAACATAACACTTAGTTCACATGCAGCCTGACAGTCTGAACAGTTAGGTCTCTTGTTCTTTGGATAGATCAGTCACACATGGTTCAGAAGTGGGAATGAAAAACACCTACATTCCTGAAAGAACCATAGCTCTTTAATGACTCACATTAAAGCCTCAGTGGCACTGAAATTAATCCAATATACAACAGAAGGGATCATTTTAGTTCAGAGTAGCGGGAGATGTATCTGATGTTGTAAGGTACCCTAATTGGAAAGTATTCTAAATGTAAAATGAAAATTGACTCTGCAGCCCAGTATGGTCCAGACCCACCATCTGCTAGTTAGCAGGAGTCTGCCTTCACTATCTCACTCTGAGACACAGCCAAAAGGTACTTAAAAAATACATATTTTTATGATATAATAAATATTAAAAAGAGAAGAGGAAAAAAAAGGAAAGGAAAGGGAAAGGGAAAGGAAAGGAAAGGAAAGGAAAGGAAAGGAAAGGAAAGGAAAGGAAAGGAAAGGAAA
>JANHFX010026981.1:0-21733 GCA_027560015.1 Chloroceryle amazona | reverse complement strand
GGAAAGGAAAGGAAAGGAAAGGAAAGGAAAGGAAAGGAAAGGAAAGGAAAGGAAAGGAAAGGAAAGGAAAGGAAAATCCTCTGGCATGGGAATACACAAGAATTTTCATCTGACAATAGAAAACTGTTAGCAAGTAGCAGAATCCAACAGGAGTGGATTTGTAGAAGAAAATGGTGCTAAGGACCCAATGTCCACACTACATATGTTTGAGGATTTTTATTTCAAGGTTGTTCTGTTTTGGACTGAAAGAAAATCAGGCATTGAGTATATGTCAGGTGGGCTTGTAGCCCAGTTTAGGAGGTGTCCATTTCAAGCACTTTGAGACTGTTCTGCAAGGGAATCAAGAAGCTGGAAACAGTAAAGAGATTAATTTCAAAGGTACATCTGAACTAAAATACTTGTATAGATTCACTCTTGCATTTTAAACTCTGAAAATCAGGTGAAAGTTACTCATAAAATTACAGAATCATAGAGTAGTTGAGGTTGGAAGTGACCTCTGGAGGCCATCTGGTCCAACATCTCTGCTCAAAAAGGGCAGCCTAAAGCAGGCTGAAAAGAGCCTGGCTCTGACTTCTTTGCACCCTCCCTTCAGATATGTACATACATTGATAAGACCCCTGCCTTGAGCCTTCTCCCAGCTAAATGATCCCAGCTTTCTCAGTCTATCCTCATATGAGATATGCTTCACTCCCTTAATCATCTTTATCATCCTTCATAGATGAACTGGAAATGGTACCCCAGGTGCTGCCTAACTAGTGCTGAATGGAGGGGAAGTATCCCCTTTCTCAACCTGCTGGCAACACTTCTCCTAATTCCTTCCAGGATACCATTAGCCTTCTTTGCTGCTAGGATACATCGCTCGCTCATGGCCAGCTTGGTGCCCACCAGCACCCTGAGGTCCTTTTCTGCAAAATTGCTTCCCAGATGGGTGGCCCACCCTCATACTTATGAATGGGTTTCTTCCTCCCTAGGCGCAGGTTTTTGTACTTTGCCTTGTTGAACTTCATGAGGTTCCCATCTACCCATTTCTCCAATCTGTTGAGGTCTCTCTGGATTGCATCATGACCCTCTGGTGTATCAGCTTTGCATCATCAGTGAACTTGCTGAGGTTACACTCTGTCTCATTATCCAGTTCAGCTTTTGAAAAGTCAACACTTCAGCATCATAGGAGGTAAGGCCCAACAATGCTGTAGAAAAAAAAAAATCCTGTTTTTTTTCACTTGAAATAGTGATTGCAGGCAGGGAGTTGAATTCCCAGCTCTATCTCAAAAAATACTCCCCAGGTACTGCATTTCTCTGCTTATACTCTGCAGATTAAATGTTCTTACGCATAAAAACATGGCTACAGTTCATAATGATTGGTGCCAACTATCTGAATATTCAGCTAGTGTGATGGAAAATATGCAGCCTCCTCCACATACCTCCCTGTTGCCTCACTATCCTTTATCCCCCACAACCTTCTGTTCCCTCTCTTTCAATAGCTGTCCTCACTCTAATTCTGCTTCTAATTCTTATTTGGGTTGTCTTTGGCTTTATTTTTAAATAAACCTCCAGCATAAGGAGTAGAAGTGCAGTGAGGAATAAATCTGCTGCAGAACATGTCACTCAAGGTCATTGAAGGATGCAGCATATTTTCTTTTTGTTTAATTTGTTCACTCTCTTTCAAGGTGGTGTCATTTTCTAAGGACTGTACACCTATGCCTACAAATTAAACAGTTAAACTGTTCTTTATTTTATACCTCATTATAAAAAATTATTTAGTTTAGAAAATTGTTCTTCACTGACTGCACGGTGCCATCTACTGAATTATAATCTAATAAAAATTAGGTTCAACTTTGTATATTTTATAGGAATACATATTGGTACAGTGTCAGGAAAAAGTACCTTGGCTCCACTTTTTTTTTTTGTTATGAGCACTGATGTTCTAATGCTAGCCCAGAACTTTCTCACAGCTCATCATTAAGTGTTAAAAAGCTGACGGTAATGGCAGAGCTTTCATGTCAGTAAATAGAACCATTATTTCACAGACAAGTTCATCATAAATTGTAACTGTTGAGTTTGTATCATATGAATTGAAAGTTATATAGAAAGGCTGAGTTGAAAAAGTACAGTAAAGAAAAACAATTTTATATTGCTAGTGAAGAACCGTGAAGGTCAAATGATCTGGCACTGCCTGCCTCTGATCCAACATGGTTGTGTACCAGGGTTTACAGAACTACATGAAATGAACTCTGGAAGGAAGAAAAGACTTTGAAAAAATGTTGAAAATACCAGTTGAATCAACATTGTACTTCAAAAGTGAGTTGTTGGGTTGTGGTTTTTTTTTTTGTACTGAAAGTGGACATATGACAAGTAATAAGCAAGGTATACACATTTCTCTGGGGATCACCCTTGACATGAAAAGAATATCATTCATCAGGATTCCTGAAGTTTTATGCCTACTGATGTCTTTAGTACATTTTGTGTCCAAATGCCCTGTGTGACATGAGGATTATGTCAGAGTGTAGTGGGGAGTAAATTTGTCAAGGAATTTCATTATCAAAAAGCCACTGAAAGCAATGAGATGGTCTGTTTTCACTTCAGCTGGCATTGGATCAGGCTTAGGATGGTTAATGCTTCATTCTCTTTGGATTCAGAATTGTGTAACTTGCATGTCCCGTCAGGCTATTTTGTACTGAACTGGGAAACCAACTAAAAGGAGATACCTCTTTACGCTAATTGCATATTAGATGGTTCCTCTTTTTTGAAGACAATGCTTGCTCAAGTTATTACTGTATGCACTGAGTAACAGTGCAAGCTGGTAGGATTAGCATTCACAAATTTTCTGAGGAGGAAAACGGTAACATTGAGCATGAAGAACGCAAGTATTTCTGCCTAACAGCACCACATTTGTAAAAGGGAAGCTTCTTTTAGTAGTTGAGAATTCACTGCTGTGTGAATCTGCCTTTTAAATGATGTTCATAAATGCAAAATTACTGACAGTAGTTCCTCACAAATGTATATTTAGGCTGTTTAATTATGATTTATATTTTATTTCTATAAGTTCAATTCTTGGAGAAGGCCTTTTTCAACAAAACTAAAAACCAGTCATCATTCTGTTCAGTGGTTACAAATAATTTGACAGTATTTTTAAACTGAACCCTCAGCGCTTTATTGTCTCTAATTATGCCATAGTCAACAGTACCGCATATGCTCTTTACTGCATAATTGTCTGATCAGTCCCAGAAAACACTGGGGATCTTTGGGCTGCAATTATAGGCCAGCATTTCCAAACCTGGATTCTGCAGTCGAGTCTTTAAATCCATATTAAGCCTCATAGATAAATACGACCTAACTTTCATTCCTCTAGCTCTTTTCAGTTGATTCATGGCCACTGACTATCTTTGAAAAGCAGGCCAAATATATGTGGAAGTTTCAATATGGATTTAAAAATCTAATTTCAGATGCTTAGCTGTGGCCTAAAAGATTGTGCTGTGGTTCCCAGTATTAACATGAGCATCATTATAACTGTCTTTTGGAGGCATGTCTACCTCTGCTAAAATCAGTATCTATAAAATCTGTATCCATTTGGGGCAGGATTTGGCATGTTATAAGGAAAATGTTTAATTGTAAAAAATAGGGAGTTGGAAACTATGGTACAATTGTGCTGTTCCAAAGATGCAGATAGATAATTTTTGCTTTTTATGTGTTCATAATAAGAGAATAGATATTCTATTAAACTGTTTTGTGATCTATTGTTTGCCAGGATATCAGTATTTATGAATGAGTCTTCACGTGTATTCCTGTGTGTTGTACACCCTTTTACACCCTTTTACAATTCAATCTGACAGCCACTCCATGTTCATATTGCCCTCCTAGAAGCTTCCAAGGTCATAGTCCTTCAAAGCACTGTTTGTCAAATTGCTCTGACACACCTCCTGCTGGCAAGCCTACTTGCAGGGTGTTACTACTCCATTACAGAGCCCCATGACCTTGAAAATTGATTGCAGGCTGCAGTAGAAATGTCAAAAAGCTCAGGTAGACAAAGGTAACTGGTGATGATGATGGCAGGGAAAAAGTTTCTTCAGAATAAGCAGACATTGCACAGACATTTTGAAAGTCACTTATTGGAACATTCAAGTTTGTGGCAAAATATGAGAACCATACATTTTTATAGTATGACCATGAAAGCTCATGTTGAACCCGTGAGATTTTTAAGTGTCTGTTCGCATTGGTATGCCTACAGAATTGAACTTAGAGAGAAAATGTTTCCAATGAGAGCAAAGGCCATCCTAAAAATGAAACCTTTGGTTTAACAGTAACTGCTGTTGACGGGAAAATAGTCCAGTACATCAGATTTGATTTTACTTTCATAACTACGAGTATAGATCAATGCTTAGATATGTTTAAGTTAAAGGATCATGCAGATGCAAGTCAGATCAAAATCAGATCCTATTTTCTTAACATTAAGAGACAAAGGAATTCTGAAATTGTAACTGGAATTGAATCAGCTGTTGCATATAAAAGCAAAGACACATTTTGGACTTAAAATTTTGGTAAGCAGTGACTTGATGTGAGAATTCAAATGAATGTGGAAATACTCTGCAGTTTATGCATCTCACAATGCATGCTGGAAAACTACATGTGGTCACACATTTTCTTGTCTCTCTAAGACCTTCAGAAGAGATGGTTTCCAGAGTTTGAAATGCATGCTTGTTTCAACAAGATGGAAAATGAATCAAGTGAGATCAAAGTGGTAAACTGAATATTTATGCAACAAAACACACGCTTAAAAAGTGAATCATCAGCTAAAACACATACAGTTGCTTGTGGGTATATTTCATAGTAGAGGCATAATCAATATGACAACCCAAGTTAGACTCTGTACTAACAATAACTTCAGAAGTGTCTTTGAACATTCTTTGTTAGGCTATATAGCACATAATTTGACTTAGGCTGCTTTTGATTACATCAATTCAAATAACACAAGAGTTTTAAATCTCATCATCATACTTACTATTCTTTGGTAAAACAAAATTGCCCAAAATAGTTTTCTTCTGACTTTTCCTTTTTATTATTTTTCATAAAAATAAGCTCAAAGGTAAGTACACTTCTTCATATATAAACTAACAATCCACCTCTCATGTTACTCATTTGTGTTCATACAGTAAGTTTTTCCTCTCTTATATTTGTACTCTCTCTGCTTCCCCCCCTGCCCCCCAGGCTTGACACCTAAAGCTTCTTAGACTTGAATGCATACCTGCTAAACTCTTAGAATAAGGAAAGTAACTTTGTATGAGAAAATGTCAAGAAAGTTATAATCTGAAACTTATTAACCAAGATATGGCAAATGTAAATGTCAGCTTGCATAACTCTGGGTACCTGGGGTTACAATAGATTTTTTGACTATCTGGGCAATGAAAAGTGAACTTATATTTCAATGACAATGAAATAGCACTACACCTGATGCAAGAGAATGCTCTGTAGATAGAGGGCATTTTGGAAGCAAATTAGTTTATACTTACACCCCAAAATTTTAATATCAAAAGCAGTTAGTGCATTTAAAACACACAAATACCTATCTTTCATGTATTATCATACATATTTTACTTATCTGCACAAATAAAGATGAAGGGATATGTGTCAGCATGCATTCATATGAAATATATTCTCAAATCTTACCTGTAAACTATTAAATACTCTTGAATGAGAACTTCAGAACAACTCAGACTCAGAAGAGCTTAATGAACATCAGTAGACAGGAAAGAAATAGTCGAAGCGTAAGTTCTCTCCCCAGGTAGTACAGAGATATAAACATATTAAAAGTTTATTATAAAATGAACTCTACATTTTGTGGTGAAAGCCTTCTTTTTGCTTTAGCACAAAAGGAAAGCAAAAAATCCCACCCCCAAACCAGACTTAAAGCACAGTGTAATATCTATCAGTAATATCCTTGTGTCTATGATCATGGTTTGGAGTGTTATCCCCACTTATAGAGAAAGGAGACATAATTCAGAGCCAAACATGTCTTTTGTGTGTTCATAGGTTTCCCTTATGGAAACAACACTATTTCTTCCCATGGAATTTAAAATTGGTCTGTGGTATGGGAGCATAACTGCTATATTCTCATAAGTGAGTTTCAACTCGATGGAATTAGTGAAGTCAGGTGTTAAAAAACTCCACAACTAACTGAAAAGGAAATAGAAGCAATAAATGTGGTTACTATTATATTCTGTCTCGCCTCATGTTACATTTGATAACCAACAGAACTGGGAACCATTCATATTCATATTCACAGTCTACTTCCTCCTTTGTCTCATGTACAAAACGCACATTGTTTACTATTTTGTAAGTGCATGGTAGAATTTTTCATAGAAAATATTTTATTTCACAGCTACATTTACTTGTTGAAAGTAGTATGATCATGAAAAAAGTGTTCCAAATATGATACATATGATACAAGTGAGAATTATGTATTGAAAACAAGCATTTGCTTTATGAAAAATTGTACCTCTAATAAAAATCTATTTTTCAAAAGGCATTCACTAAAGAATTCTCACAAGTGGATGACTATTCCCATTCCACATCTTCATAAACCAAGACAGTAAGAAATAAGAATCTATAATGGAAATCATTCTCAGAGTGGTCACAGTAAAGATAAAAGTATGTAGTGTTAAAGCACAGAAGAAATGAATATAAAATAATACCAGTTCAATCATTGCTCTTTACCTCTTTCAAAACTTGCTAGTTAATAGCAATGAAAGTACTATGTATATGTTTTAATTTCAAATGGCCAAGCCTAACACTGTATTGTACTTTGGTAGACAATAATTACTTTTTTTTTTTAAAAAAAAAATAAAGACATAGCTTTTACCTCAGTGTGAAAACTCTGCCACATTTTTACTTTTCAGTTGACACCTCTATTATGTTTTTCAAGACCTAAAAAAAAAAAAAAAGGTGGGGAAGAGAACAGTTTCTGAAGCCAGTTAATATCTTGTGATTCACTCTACTTCCAAAACTAGCATCATAGCTGAGACTAAATGGCAGCACTTTTCTTCATTAATTTAGGTACACAGTTAGGAATTAGACTTAGAATGGAGCTGAACTAAAAGCAAGGTGATAATTGAGATGTCTTAAGAAGAACATTGAAACTGAAATCTGCTGATGAGTATGTTCAAACTAATTGACTGTCTCAGACATAGGGACAACTCTGTTTCCTCTGTTGTAGATTTTCACTGTACAATAAAGAATCCAAAGTGGGTTTTTTGAGAATTCATAATTTCTTCTCTAGACTAGTGTGTACGTGATTCTTTAACATAGTGGCTTCTGCACTTATGAAGAAGGGAAAAGTTCTGTGCTCCAGACCTTGCCTAAGAATTGTTTCTGTGGTCTGCATCCACTGAAGGAGATACACAAACAGATTTGAATCACAGTCTCCAGAGTTAAACATTTCAGATTTTACAGTTCTGACAATGTGAAGTGCTTTATCCATTTTACATCATTTGGTTTCTTTTCTTCACAGTTTTATCAGGAGTTCAGTGCTCTGCACATTTAAAAATACCTGCTGAGTAGATCAATCTTGCAGAAAATAGAATTAATCTCCAGTCCTTTTTCACAGAGATTTTTAAACAGAGAATGATGCTGATCATCAATGTCTGAAGTAAAAACTTGCTTTAGACATGAGGTAATTCTTTAAAAGGAGGATGGTAGCACCAGCATCGTACTGCTAAAAAAAGGCTGTCATTCCCTTTGGAGCCTGCCAAGGTACTGATGTGCTGAGGAGCAACTCAGCCCCCACAGTGGAGTTAAACAAAAGTACACCTCATTCCTTCACCTTGAGTAGGCTAAGGTGCAGGCTGCCAAGCTTTTAAGATAGCAAGTTTAAATATAGACAACTCAATTCCACCTACACTCTATTTTGGGTATTGAAGTCCTCTGTAGGATTGAGCTCCAAGTTTCTGGTGGAACTGAGATTGCATTTGCTGCAAACCTTTTAATCTTAATTAGGGTTCTTGCCTGCAGGAGAGTATGTATCTGCCTATATTCAAATTAAAGCTCCAAAAAAGCTCATGAGTAACTAGTTTCCAAAGAGAAGAAAAAAAAAAAAATAGAACAAACTGAAACTTTTAGTCAGAAGGAAAAACTGGAGGCTAGATTAAGATAAGAAAATGAGGGCAACAAACCTAAACCAAACCTGTCAGATCTTATTTGTGACTTGCTTTGTCTTTCCTGTGAAATTGTGATCTTCAAATGCACTTTACTTTTGAGGATTCTGACAATAAAATTATATGAGAAGGTACTTCCATCCCTAGACTTATTTTCTGAGCTATTATTGTCAATGCAAACATCTCATGTTCGTCAGATTATTGTCTACTTACTGAAATTCAGTAAGCAGTTAATAAGAAGTGTGCAGAAAATTGTTTAAAGTGATTGGAAATAGCTGTTAACACTAGTTATATAAACAAGCTATTTTTATGCATCTTCTCTGGCACTATTTAGTTTAATCATAATTAGAAAGATCTAAGGCATAAAGACAATGTTACTTTTATCATGTATTTTTGGAGCGAAATAGTAAGGAGAATGATAGCAGAGGAATCAGATTTCCAAAATATTTTTAAACTTCAGTATAATTATCTTTCAAAATGGAGTTAAAAAAATGACAGATAATCATAAAATACTTTTTTTTTTTTTAATTTGATAGTTGAACTAAAGACCTTTTTCATTCATAGGATAATCCCTCTCTATTTTCATTCAGGATTGTAGTCAAAAAGAAAATATTTGATCTTACATTAAATTTTAAATTTAATTTAGTTTACTAAACTTATTTTTTTTATCCTTAAGGTTCCAATTAGATAATTTCATTTAAATTTCTCCATTACATTTTGTAATGAACATGTAATATACAACCTTAGTGTCTTGCCTTTTGGCACTTTCACTTTTGGTTTTAGTCTTAATTTAGTGCTTAACTAATTTGACAGATGAAATTTCTATAATATATTTTAATATCTTAGGTATACATAGTCGTGATATGTTAAAGAAGCCTTGAGGAGTGGAAACAGAGACCTGGACATGGAAGAAGAAAAGTGAGAAAACATATGCTTCTAATAAGGAATGAGGTAATGGAATTGTCACAATACATGTTTAGAACTCTTTTTTTAAAGCAAAAATGGGAAATAAGGTTTCTTGCCTTGTACTGTGTGCATACACACTGAGTATGTGAATGGACAAATGGTTTAAACACCAATGGCAACCCTTGACATGATGCAGAAGACCACTAACTAAAAATCTCCAGTACATTCCAAAGAATATTCCATAGGATGCATGAAGAATCACCATGAAACTTCTCTGAAAGATCATAAATATTTGAATTCATGAAATTATTTTATAATACAGCAGTTTAATCTCCAGAGGTGAAGCAAACAAAATGCCTCTGGAAAATGTTTTCTGAAGATAACTCTTTTGTATTGAAAATAATAACAAAATTTATAAACATAATTATCGCTCAGTGTAATCACCTCCACCACTACTCATACATGATTTATTTTCACCAGCATCTATGTCATGTGTGAGAAGGCTACTTAGCTTCATTTTATGGCCTACACTATAAAGGACAATATAGATTTAATCTTAGGAGGTCCAAACCAGATTTAGAGGTATTATTTACATCAGTAATTTGGTCTGAGCAGGTCTAGCTTGCCTGAGGTCTCAGCACCTTTCCTGGAAGGCTATTCCTTAGGGTGAGGTTTCTAGAGAATCCTGTGGTGCACGTATACAGCACAGCAACCACAGCCATCCAGTATAAAATTCACCACATGTGTGTAAGTCACGTAGTAGTTCAGGTGGACTAGTGTTTCCTGATACGCTGGAGTGGCACTTTTTAGTGCTTCAGTGACTGACTGTTTATCATTTGGCTGATTAAGTTGCAGAGGGTTCTTGTTGCATGTCATATAATTAATTTTTTTTCCAGTTTCTCTTACTGTATGTCCATGCATGTGTGAATATCAGCAAAACAGAAGAATAATCCAAGATACACATGTTGTGCCCATATAAACTGAAAATACTTGATATTACCTAATATTAGTTTAATTACATAGCAAACATACTGTTAGTACATTGCATTAGTAATGTACTAACAGTACATTAATTATGTAATTAGTAAATACATCAGTAATGTAATATACTAACAATAAATTACTTATGTAATTAATACATAATTAATGCATAATGATAATTACATGATAATAGTTATAATGATCATAGAATGACAGAATGGTAGGGGCTGGAAGGGGCCTCTGGATGTCATCTAGTCCAACCTCCCTGCCAAGGCAAGTTCACCTAGCGGTATCACCTATGATCAAGCATTCATATCCAACTTTAAATAATACCCCAGAAATACAACTGTTGCTGTGTGGATCTATCATAAAATACAGCAAAACAGTATGAATTTTCTCAACATTACCATTTTAACACCTTTTAATTTAGCTGATATTTCACCTCTACCTTGAAAAAGTAAAGCAATAATTTGTGAAAAGTCTGGAATGCTTTTGTTACCACAGAATCAGACAAAATCACAGAATCATTAAGGCTGGAAAAGACCTCCAAGATCATGAAGTACAACTGTCAGATTGATGGTTTTAGATAATCACTTGTTAAGGGAAAAGAAGGATTTTCATCTTCAAAGATAAAAATATTGCTTCATAAATGAATAATGGATCCAGAACAAATTATTATTTGTCTTATTTTAAGGTGATGAATTTAGCAACAGCAAAATCTAATTATATTTGATTTGATTATTTTAAAAAGTAAAATGTAAAAAAAAATCTGGAAAATTTCCAAATAATATTGTATGTCTGGGGTTTCTTGGAATGGGACTTCCTGAGCTGTATGTAAGTTTTAAGTGAAAAAGGGTCCTAACTAAATGAGTTTTAATTTCCCCACTGTGGATTCAATCCCAGTTATGAAGCATCACTAAGGATTACAAATATTCTTGCTCACAGCATTGGTTGCTAACAGTACTGAAATAATTTTATCAGGTTTCCCACTTAGGAAAACAGCTGACTTTCAGCTTAGCTAAGTGATTTGTTACATTCTTGGCTTTACTTCTAGTGATCTTTCCATAATGAGAGCTGATGCACCACAGATAAAACCCAGACATATGCCTGAAACCCATCATTTTTTTTGTCGTTGGTTTTTGTGATGTTTTTTTTTTGTTTTGTTGTTGTTGTGCTGATTTTGTATTTGTTGTTGTTGCTGTTTTTTGTTTGTTTTTCTTTTTTCCAATTGAGGTTCACAAGTCTTTGGAGATATGTCTTTGCTTCGGAAAATGGGGCTGTTGAAAACATGCTATATCTTTTTGATAAAGGGTATGGATCATTCTCAAACAGTTTTTGTGCACATTTAGGTGGCATCTCTACACTCTCAACCAGGGACAAAATTATTGTTGATGTGATTACTGAAATAGATTTTGTGTAAGACCTTAAGAACCTGATTTTCGGATGCATTGAGTTCCTTCAAAATTTATTTTTTTTGAATGACAAGAGTATATAACCTACTTAAGTTTACATAGATTAAAAGTATACTAAACTCTAACAAATTAATCTGGCATCCTGATTAAGTAACAATTTGCTGAAGTGAATAATAGAATACCAGATAAATACATGTTTTTCACGTCAGCTAAGCATTTCAGTTACCATGATGGTAGTGTTTTACATTTTGGTAATGTTTACTAAATACATAAGAAAAAACAAATTTATATGGCATAACAAATCCAAAGTTTAAAAGCCTAAAAATACTACTTGTTAAAAAAAAAAATAAAAATCTAGCAACAGAGCAATGTCATATCATTTCAAAGTTAAGCATGACTTCTCACAAACAAACCAAACTGAACATTTGATTTAAATGGAACAAGTCAGATGTCTCAAATCTAAAATAGACCTTGTCACTCACAAGAAACACATTTTTCAAAACCAATTTAATTTCCTTGGGCAGTAGAACTGCAAAATATTGGATAAAATGTCTGGTAAAGTAAATTCCTACCTATCATGATGATATCCACAATGGGATACTTTGATAACTGGTAGGGATTTAAAGGTATGGGAGGATAAACATTTTCTGAGTATCTCAGATTTTCAGTTACCTGAAAATTCTTTACAGTTGTTTTCTCAGTAGTTATGCGACAGTCAGAATACTATTCACAGTTCTAAAAAGAACTTCTGGAGTTGATAGTTTATGATTTTTTTTCTCATAAATGTGGGTTTAGAAGCAGCAGTTATTTCATAAAACAGTCTACCACAGAAGGAAAAGTGTTGATTAGACACAGAAAAGAGATAGTCTTTGAAAATAAGCAGAGGAAAGTTTTGAAGGGAGAAAACACCTTCCATTTTATGTCTAATGGAAAAATGCATTCAAATTTTGTGTAGATACTGGTTTATATTACAGAAATATTATACCAGTAATTTTACCAGCTGAAAGGAATCTGGGAATAAGTTTTTTTTAATGTAGCTGAAAATCCAAGACATTCATAGAACTTTATTTAAAATTAGAAATTGCACTGAACTGAATTCTACACAACAGTCCTCTGGGGATGTGATCCGATGTCCAAGAAGTCAACACTCCAGCTGAGTTAAATCAGACCTGAATCTAATGCTATAATCTTCCATATTTAGTGGCAGTCAGAATGCTAATACCTGAAGAAGTGGCTCTGCTAAGTATCATAACATTTAATAAAACATTATAAAAAATCTGACAAAACATGAAGAGAGGAAAGAAAAAAGAAAAGACTCAGACTGAATAATGACTCAAAATTTGGTCACTTCTAATGAAAAAAAATAACCTGTAACAGGAGGATAGTTTTAATAAAAATTATATTTCTCTTTCTACATAAAGCTTATTCTGTATTCTTCAGCAAAATCATGCACTCTGTTTATGACATAGTAGTCTACTGCTTGGAAATAAGTGAACTGTCAAATTGTCAACATGATGAATTCATTGCAGGATCATGGAGAAGGATTATGTGGGTGTGTGAGGAATAACAAAACTCTGATAATTAACAGAGCAGGTAGAAAAATTATTAAAACTTGCAAAAAGTTACTGGCTCTAAATTTCAAGGTATTTAAATGTGAAGCATTTCCCACAGCATGAATGCAAGTCTGCATGAAAAACACTAAATGTTGCACTGCTGATGCTCCACTCAGCAAAGCACTTGGAGTTCATCCAGAAACAGAATCACTGCTCTGGGCTGTTGTAGCTGCTGCTTTTACTTTTGTTCATTGGCACTTGACACTCACTACTCTGAGTCTTTAGTCTACATTGCCAAAAGAAATACTTTCCACTTGCACCGTGACTGAATATGCTTTGAAGGACTGGTAAGTTGCTTATGGAGTTATATATAGCCTATCTTTCCAATTTCCAAATATCTCTTTTTTTTTTTTTTTTTTTTTTAAGAATCAAGATATCTTGATATGCTTGGGAAAGAGTGGCTGGAAAGCTGCCCATCGGAAAAGAACCTGGGGGTGTTGTTCAACATCCAGCTGTATATGAGCCAGTAGTGTGCCCAGGTGGCCAAGAAGGCCAATAGCATCCTGGCCTGTATCAGAAATAGTGTGGCCAGCAGGACTAGGACAGTGGTTGTCACCCTCTGCTCTGCAGTGCACCTAGGCTGCACCTAGAATATGATGTTCAGTGTTGGGCCCCTCACTCCAAGAAGGACATTTTGCTGCTGGAGTGTGTCCAAAGAGGAGCGCTGGAGCTGGTGAAGGGTCTAGTAAACAAGTCTTATAAGGAATGGATGAGGAAACTGGGGTTGTTTAACCAAGGGAAGTAGAGGCTTAGGGGAGACCTTATTGCTCTCTACAACTACCCAAAAGGAGGTTGTGGTGAGGTGGGCATCAATCTCTTTCCCCAGATAACAAGTGATAAAACAATAGGAAACAGCTTCAAGTTATCCCATGGGAGGTTTAAATTGAATATTAGGAAACATTTCTGCATTGAAAGGGTTATCAAGCCCTGGAACAGGCTGCCCAGGGAAATGGTTGAGTCGCCATCTTTAAAAGACATGTAGAATTGGCACATGGGGGCATGGTTAAGTGCTGGACTTAGCAGTGCTAGGTTAGCAACTGGACTTAATGATCTTGAAGATCTTTTCGAACCTAAATGATTCTATGATTCTATCTTTCTATAGCATATGTATGATCCGTAATAGATGACATGATCTATACTGTATATAACATGTAATGTGTAATATACCATGGAACATATTAAAACTTTCTTTTTATTTCCTCTTTATGAATCATCATCAAAATTCATGAACCTTTCCCCTAAACTGTTTGAACCTATCCTATCCACATGACAGCACAACCTGTAGGAACTAAAGAAACACAGAGATGTTACAGTGACAGTGCACAGCTCAGTTCCTTTACCAGTCTGAACACATCAATAAGAATGAAACCAGTAGACATTACAGAGTGAGCTCTTATTCTGGCTATAGCAGTAATTTTCATCTCAGATGATCACTTGTTGACATATCTTTCCAAAACATTTACTTTTCATTGACCTTACAGTTCTTGCAAGATTAATGCTCAGTCTTGCAAAGATTCATGTATAAATTTAATTTAATACAGAAGAAAAATTATTACATGTTAAGATTTTTTTTCAGATTCTGGACCCACTTGTTGCATCAGGCAGTAAGAAATTTAAATGAAAACCACATGAGCAGAAAAAAAGAAAATTAAGAGGATGCTGAAAAACAGGTGACATGAAGAAAAAAGGAGATCCTAACATTTTATATTTTATTCTGTTTTATTTCAATGTAAATCACACCAATTTATGTCATTTGTATTAAGCACATTTCAGTAAGCCTAAAATGGGAAAAAGTACCTCAAGTTCAGGTTGTATTAGTCGTTTCTGAACTGAATCTTTTACTCTGTTGATACTTTTAAAGATTCTCCCTTAAGTGTTTAAATTGGCCTATCTCTAAAAATCAGGGAAATGTAAAAAGCTATACTTTTTTCATGGGTTGTTTTTTTGTTTTTTTTTTTTTGTTTTTTTTATTTATTATCAAGTACAGAGGTTGCCCAGGATTGTCTTTTCTTTCTGTGAGTTAGACATAGACTCTCCAGCTACAGGGCAGCTTCTGTGATTGCACAGCCTGTAAAGATGAATGAACTCCCATGAGTTGTATAGCTGCACCTGAAGATTTGACCCAGAAATCACCTCCTTTACATGGTCGTATAAAATCTAATGAATATTCTTTAAACACTTGGATACACTGAGATTAAAGATGCTCCATAAATACAGAGGATTATTATAATAATTAGTTTTGTAAACTAGCAAAATATCTTCCTTGGAAAGGTCTAATAGAGAGATTTTTAATTTTATCTGGAGATGAAAATTAAAGGTTGTTTGTATTCAGAGCAAAACAGTTTAAAACAAAGAAATGTGTGACTATGCAGCCATTAGTTGTGATCTTTGCTTTTGTTAAACACTGACTAGAATGCAATGAGGAGGTTTTATCAAAAGGAACTGCTCAGTGGTTCCTAGTCACAAAATTAAAGCAATTGTCTGAATTTTTTATGCATTAGTAAAGCTATAAAAATCATAAAACAGCAGGGATCGGAAAGACATACAGCTTAGTCTTCTCAGTGCTGCTTCAGAGAAAAAAATATGTTCATTGTTAGGATAAGCTGATTTGTGCTTTTAAGGTTTTCATTACTAATGACTCCATGGTTCAGGGTCAAAATATACATGAATTTAAAGAAAAAAAGAAATTCAGCTGAAATTCATGTACATCGTATGCAAATGATAGTGATTCTGCTACTACTCCACTGCCTTCTAGTTTTTATGCTGTGAAAAGGGAGACTGAAATGGACATGTACGTTTGTCAGTGTTCACTAGTCGTTATAATTCTGTGTAAATTCCTATATATGGTGCATAATAATGAAAAAGTATGCTGCAGTAGCTACCATTGCATATCTATGAAGAAATATTTGCCGTGTAACTCCAAGCATCAATTGACAGGCAAAGCCACGGATTCAGCAATGCAGGGTTCAGACATTCATCTGAAAGTATAAATACTTCTTATGGATTATGCTAAGGAAATCACTATGTGATAGAGTAAGGAAGAAATCTCTCTTATCTAACAGAAAATCTGGTTCTACTGTGACACTATCCTTTTCTCTCACCTTCATTATGTGGATATCTTAGGCATGAGTCAGAGAAAGCTGTAAGGGCAGCATTTATAAGGCTGGGTTCAAATCTCTCTTAGATGCTATGTGAACAATGAATTTTAAGTGATAATGTAGTTTTCACAGTGGGCTCTGTACATGGGGAGACAATAACATCATAAGATTTCCTGCTTTTATTTCCTATTTGTTTGCATGTCGGACTTCTGTTAGTCCACAGAGTGCAAGTGGAAAAATAGAGAGAGTTGCTTAACCTAAGGAGATGTCCTTGTTATGTTCCTAGAAACCTGAAAAATAACCTCTAAAAGAGGTACAAAGAGTTCCAACTTTCTCCGAATGCAGGATTTGTCCATTACAGTACATTAAACTCTGTATTTAGAGTTTGTGTTTGCAATGACCATGGTAGATTTTAACACAGTTTATTCATATACAACTATGCTCTTAAGAACTAAAAGCAATGAAAAATAGTGTATTTTGTGTTACTTGACAGATATAAACATGAATATGTGGATAAGAGACAAAAAGGTTAAACAACAGTGATTGTATTAACAAGGCATTCTCTTTAAAGTGAGTTGACAAGCAATGAAACTATTGTGGCAGTCTTGCTTCTTTAAATTATAGTGCTTCTTAAAGGGCTACATTCTATTGCTATTACATTTACCTGGGTCAGAAGTAAAATAGGTTTTCTTCATCATAACATTCTTCTTCATACTTTTCATGTCTCTCACCATGCTAAATTTGCTTTCAAAATGATTTCTAAAAAGAGTGGTGAGTTCTGAGTTGTTGCTACTAATATTGGCCTTGTACAGTTCTTTGTCTTCTCTGTAGCCATTATGCAGATAACATTACGAAGCAGCAAAATTTGACACATGCCCTTTTTTATTCTTCTGGTTGATTGAAAACATTTTTCTAATGTTGCTTGTTGCTCCTGGTCCTATCACTGGGCACCACTGAAAGAGAAAGCCTGGCCCCATCCTTTTGACACCCACCCTTTAGATATTCATAAGCATTGATAAGATCCCCTCTCAGTCTTCTCCAGGCTAAAACAGACCCAGGTCTCTCAACCTCTCCTTATAAGAGTAATGTTCCTGTCCCCTAACATTTTTGTAGCCCTCTGTTGGACTGTCTCAAATATTTCCCCGTCTCTGTAAACTGGAACCAAACATTACTCCAGACGTGGCCTCACCAGGGCAGAGTATAGCGGGAGGAGAACCTCCCTCAACATGCTGGCCACACTCTTCTTAATGTACCCCTGAGGATACCAGGGTTAACTTGTCCACCAGGACTCATAGGTCCTTCTCCGTGGAGCTGCTTTCCGGCAGATCAACCCCTAACCCTAGGTTCCCCTCTGCTCAACTCTCCAGCCTGTCCAGGTCTCAGTGAATGCCAGCACAGCCTTCTGTAACTCTTATGTAAGGTTAGCTTCAATAAATATATTAAGATAAAGATGATTAATGAATCTCTGTCATGAAATGTCTGACAAAAGAGTCTCATGAGGAAACTAGACAATAGTTGATTTTGTTTAAAGAGTATCTGGGGTGAAATTTATATATATATATATATAGCAGTCTGGAGACAACTAAGTACCTGAGTTTCTGAAGCAAATATGAACCCAGCTGAGCATAGATCTCTCCACAGTTAAGGAAAACCTGAACCTGACCAAGAAAAATGGAGACTGATCTATCATAGCAAGACTCTCCTGTGGATTGTTCCTTTGTAGTGCTGGCTATGGTAATAGCAAACCTCTGGTGGGAACATCAGAATGACCTTGCTGTATCTTAACCTCTCCCTTGAGTTTATATAAAACTGCACTTTCATAGCATTTTTGAAAATATAAAAAATAACTTTAGTTCCAGCATCCTTCACACCTACAAATAAATGGTGAGGGTGTGATTCTTGCCTAGTCTGTTTCTGAGAAGTTGATTAGATCATAAACCTATTCATTGCTCAAAATTTTGTTGCCAAATTAATGAAATACAGCACTATGATATATTTGGTGGGTTTTTTTCACCTTAGTCCAGTAAAAGCCGTAAGTTAACTTAAATCACAGAATCACAAATCACAGAATCACAGAATCACAGAATCACAGAATCACAGAATCACAGAATGGGTGAGCTTGGAAGGGACTTCTGGAAGTTGTCTGGTCCAATATCCCTTCTCTAGTACAGTACGTACAGAAGACTGCCCAGGACCATGTCCTTTTAATATATCCAATGATGGGGACTCCATAACCTCTCTAGGCAATGTTTACCAGTGCTCAGTCACCTTCACAGTAAAAAAGTGTTTCCTGACGTTCAGAGGGAAAATCATATATTTCAGTTTGTGCTCATTACTTCTTTTCCTGTCTCTGGACACCACTGAAAAGAGCCTTACTATGTCGCATTCCCATGTCTCTCTAACAGAAACCCATTTTTGAATTTTCTTGTAAACAGATGATTGAGTTGGAAATGTTTTCTCAGCAGCAACTATTACCGGAGCTTGCGATTTGTTTGAACACCGCACTAGGAATGGAGAACTGTTACATACTTTGATTAGCAGTAACATTAATTTATTTAATGGTCTTGTTATCTTTGTGCTCAATTTTACTCACTAGTATAAGAAAGTAATAATCGTTTTAAGTGATGATTTCTGTTTATAAAATGAGGGAGACTTTTGGGGAGAAAATAATTTTATGGAGTTACTGTAGAATGTATCTTCTCAGTACACTAAACTAGAACATAATCAGTCTGGGTTTAGTTTCATCCTCTGTTATGGACTTCATAATAGTTTATGGACAGGTAATTACTAACTGCTCCTTAATTCCTTCAGTATAAAGATTACAAAAAAATATAATTTCTTACATTTTCCCCCTTTTTCAGTAAATAGAGATTGATTAAGACTCCAGAAAGGTGTACTTTATCCCTTTAACATACCGTGTGCTGGTTTATATTCTCCAGTTATTCACACTTCCATCTTCTAATTGTTAACATGAAACTGCTTTACTGCATTGACCTTCTTGAAACCAATCAATGTTGTACAGGCATGCTAAAGTTTGTATTTCTCCACTGAAAGTGTCTTCTATGCAGTTAGAAGATGCAGTGCTTGCTTAAATCCACTGAAAATTCCTCCCACGAAGTATAAGCTATATAAATTCATGTCCTGATTCTGCCAATAACTCGTACAACTGTCTGGATCTGAAATTAAAAACTACTTATATATACGTTCTGATAAAAATAGCTCAAACAACAGCAATACTATTCAATATCATTAATTCCATTTTACAGTTATTTAACAGACCACATCTTCCTGTAGCAACTATTATCCTACACAGAATCAATAATATACATTAGGAAATTTTAAGTATGTATTAATAAATTATGCCAGTAACTCACAGAAGCCAAATACATGTTTATTTATATCAGAATCTTAATGCTATATTAAGGGAACATGCTTTTGCATTACTTCTGCAAATGAATATGTGACTGAGTCAGTGACCTGTTAATTCTTTCCTTTATTAACATTTTTACTATTGCCATTAGCAAAACTCTCTGTACACAACCAGTCTGCATAGAATTAGTTTATTTCAAAAATGCATAGCAGGTGTTCTGTAATCTTAAACACTATCACAAAGTGTACAATAAAAATGAATAGTGATATCAAAAATATTTTAAAAGTTAGTATGAAATATCATAACACCTAAGTACATGTTTGTTCCTTTTTACATTATTTCTTCTTCAGAATACAGCTCAAAGTAAAACCATGATCAAAAGCAAGTTTATGCCCTCCTTCTTTTTAATCAGATATAGTTCAATTTATAGTCCCAGGCAGAATATCAGAAAATACAGCTTCTAGGTCAATGATTTATGAGTTGTCTTATTCTCTGCGTAGCGTAAGTGCCATCTCTCTCAAAGTCTCATTCATTCTGATAACCAACTCATCAAGAATACAAAATCAGGCCTGGACTTGGACAGAAAATGGCATGTCTTAGGCATGTCTGGTGGTCTCCAAAGGAGGGACCATTTTAAAACTTTTTTTAGAATATTTTTGAAAAATCCTTGTCAGTGTAATTCAAGCCTTTGCTGGAGTTGCTATAATTTGTAGGCTGTTCAAAATACAGCTATTATCAAAGTCTAATACTGTGAAAATCTGGTCTCGTCTGGCAAAAGATTCCTTTCCTGTGTAAATGAGCTCTATAAAATAGCCACTTCCTGAATTTTAGCCATGAAAAATAACAAGATATATTGCAGAAGATGCTAAATGAAACCCCCAAAAATCAGATTTCATTTTATACAAAAAGCATATTTTATATGGGAATATGGGTTGAGCTTTATGTAGTAATTTTTCTTGTCGTACTCTACATGCCTCCTAAAATGTAGGTTGTAAAACAAATAAGCATACTTTTATGGCTGTAATAACACCGCCAAACTTTGTCTCTGTATAAATAAATGAAGTGTATAGGCTCCTAACTCATAACCTCTGACTTCGTTTGGTCATTGGTATATATTGTTATATACACATATGTATATATATATCTATATATATACTGTTGACTGGACATCTACCAGAATTAGCTGGTAAGAATAAATATTTTATTATGCAAATGTTGTACTGAGAGGGCTATCTTACCATTTCTGATGCTATCAAAAAACTTACACACTTTGTGTTGTAATTAGCTATTACACCACTGATAATCTATAAACCAGTAAATTTTAATCCAAAGAAGATTTTAAATTTGAGTTGAGAAGAATGATGTATCTAAACTGCCTATGGTATTTTCTTTGTTTTAATTAACTTGCAATCCATGATACAAATTGTCATCATCCCTTGCACCAAATGCATTTTCAGACTGGTGGTGTTGTGACTTCACCAATGCTTTCCAACTTAGCTTGGATAGTCATCTGCCAAAGTAATTAATTTTTCTTTTTCGAGTCTTTCTGCCTCAATGCAGAGAGGGCAGTCTATTGTATTAATTACTACTATCTCAGTTTTCCTTGAATTTCTCTATTTGTTTCCTTCTATAAAATATTTTTATCCTGTTTCCTATATAAAGTTTAAAAAAATTAAGACCTTAATAATGTCTGTGGATCTCTTCGTGCTCTATACACATTCATATATGCTAAACTAGGCGTAGGGTTCTTTTAAAATGAATTACCTGCTTCATCTCTTTAGCTGCCTTTCGGGACCAGAACTGCTTGTGCTAGGTGTGCACAACTGCCGAATAAATCAGTGGTCCTCTTCCACACCAGTACCCTGACTGGTATATCAGACACCAGTTTGTGCCAATCAGCTGTTTCCCATAACTTTTCCTTTTGGTTGTTTTTCTTTAATAACATCTTTTCATTTGGAAGGTAAGCTTATTGCAGGGGGGTTGGACTATATGACCTTTAGAGGTCCCTTCCAACCCAATATGTTCTATGATATATGCAAGAAATAAATATCCAGGATAAGCATAAAGCAAAAAGCAGTAGGTCAAAGCCTGTCCCAGTAAAAGCTTGAAAGGAATTATTTTTTTTTTCCACAATAGAAAAGAAAAGAAAAGAAAAGAAAAGAAAAGAAAAGAAAAGAAAAGAAAAGAAAAGAAAAGAAAAGAAAAGAAA
>JANHFX010026980.1:0-18761 GCA_027560015.1 Chloroceryle amazona | reverse complement strand
CTGTCCAGATCTCGCTGGATGGCAGCACAGCCTGCTGGTGTGTCAGACACTCCACCCAGCTTGGTATCATCAGCAAAATTGCTGACAGTGCACTCTGTGTTGTTATCCAGGTCATTGATGAATATGTTGAACAGGACCAGTCCTAGCACCGACCCCTGTGGAACCCCACCAGTTACAGGCCTCCAGATGGACTCCATCCCATTGACCACATCTCTCTGTCTTCTTTCCTTCAACCAGTTCCCAATCCACCTCACTGCCTGATCATGCAGACCACACTGTCTCAGTTAAGCCAGAAGAATGCAATCTCCTTTCAAGTTACTGTAGAGAGCAGTAAGGTCTCTCCTCAGCCTCCTTTTCTTCAGACTAAACATTCCCAGCATCCTCTGTCACTCCTCATAAGACTTATTCTCAAGACCCTTCACAGGCTTCATTGCCCTTCTCTAGACCTATTCCAGCACCTCAATGTCTTTTTTACATTATGGAACCCAAAACTGAACACAATACTCAAGGTGTGGCCTCACCAGTGCTGAGTTGAACAATGACATCTCTAGTCCTGCTGCCCACACTATTCCTGATGCAGTGTTTTATAACCACTCTCTTGAGTAGATCTCTTTTATAGTCTTTAAGGTGAAACTGAAAACACAGACTGAACCATGTTCCAGCTTTCTCATTATTTGTAGGAATTAATGCTGTAGTTTTAAAAAGTAAGACTTCCATCTTGCTTATCACTTTGAATGCCAAATGATCAAAGCAGAAAATAGACAAAATCCAAATATTTCACTGTGTGAAACCTCGGCTGGTCCAAGGGATTGGAATGCAAGTTTGATATGGACCTCGAGCAGATAACCATGTACCCTTGAAAAGGGCAGCAAGTCCTGAGAAGAGCTGAATAAACAAGATTAAGGAGCTGCCAGACTGCAAGTGAAGAAAGCTTATCAAGGTTACAACAGAGAAAAAAGTCATCCAATCATGAACTGTTGGTCTTTGTTTGACCCAATCATATATGGACGCATATTCTTGGGAAAGATATAAAAAGACTCGTTAAAACAATCAAGACGGCTTTTTGCTCACAATTCGGTGTATATTGTATACATCTCAACAGCGACATTTCACTGTATTTATCAACTGTACAACTGTATTTATCAAACTGGATACTACAAGAATAAATGATACATAGATTTAAAATTGAGACCTACAGAAAAAACAAAACCAAAACCAACTAAACTTGTTTTCATCTAGGGAAAATGTAGAACTTTTATGTCTGTTAAACCTAGTGCTCTATGAACTGCCTACTGATTTACTTTATTTCAGTTATCTTACTACTATCTTTTCTCATGTGCATACTTTTCATTTTAATCAAGGTGTCAACCATCATAATGAATGTACCTTGCTTATTACTGAGTCTACAATTTTCATTACATTCTATACATAGAAACAGTAGAATCATAGAATGGCTTGGGTTGGAAGGGACCTTTCAAGGTCATCTAGTCCAACCTCTGTGCAGTGAGCATCTCTAACTAGATCAGGTTGCTCAGAGCCCCATCCAACCTGACCTTGAATGTTTCCAGGTATGGGGCATCTACCATACCTCTGGGCAACCTGTTCCAGTGTCTTGCTACCCTCTCCATAAAGAATTACTTCCTTGTATCTATACTTTTAGTTTAAAATCATTCCTCCTTGTCCTGTCACAACAGGTCTTGCTAAAAAGTATCTTTCTTGTAATCCTCCTTTAAGTACTAGAAGGCTGCAATAAGGTTTCCCTGGACTTTCTCTTCTCCAGGCTGAACAATGCCAGCTCTCTCAGCCTTTCTTCACAGGAGAGGTATTCCAGCCCTAGGATCATTTTTGTGGTGCTCCTTTGGACCCGTTCCAACAGGTCCATGTCTTTCTTTTGCTGAGAAGTCTAAAGCTGGACACAGGTCAAGCTCCAGGTGAAGCCTCACCAGTTCCAAGTAGAGGAATATAATCACTACCCTTGACCTGATGGCCACACTTCTAATGCACCCCAGGGTATGTTTGAGCCTTCTGAGCTGCGAGTGCACATTCTCTGCTCATGGCCAGCTTCTCATCCACCAGAACCCACAAGTCCTTCTCCACAGGCTGTCCTCAATCCCATCATACCCCAGCCCACACTGATACTGAGAGTTGCCCTGACCCAGGTTCAGGACCTTGCACTTGGTCTTGTTGAACCTCATGACGTTCACAAAGGCTTACTTCTCCAGCTTTTCCAGGTCCCTCTGGATGGCACACAATCCCTTAGTTATGTCATCTGCACCACTCAGCTTAATGTCATCTGCAAACTTGCTAAGGGTGCACTCAATCCCACTATCTGACATTGATGAAGACATTAAACAGCACTTCTCCTAGTAGGGCCCCCTGAGGACACCACTTGTCCCCAGTCTCTATCTGGACACTGAGCCACTAACCACTATGCTAAAATGACACCACTAAATGACACCATCCAGACAATTAATTATCCACCGAACAGTCCTCCCATCAACTCCATGTCCTTGCTTCATACAGACAATGAAAGCTGTGCAAAGCCTTAGTATTAAAACAGAATAACATATTTTTACAACTTGTATGTTGCTCATCTTTTAATGTTTTTTAAAAATCACCAGAAGCACAAATGTATATAAATGTTCAAATAATATGCATACATATGTTATATAGTCATAGAAACATCAAATAATAATAACAGGTGGATATGATACATTCCAAAATGTCTTGCCAATCCTGTCTACCCAAATACTATATTTGTCAAGATTCACTATATTAAAATATACTTCAAAGGATAAATAGCTGCTAAACAGCCCAAACTTCTGGCCTTCCTTTTTTTTTTTTTTTTTTTTTTTGAGTGAATGCAGTGCTTCTGAAGGTGAAGTGGTATATTTATGTGCTGAACTCGTGCACTACCATGGCATATCCCCGCTTACCCTCTCTGATTTCAGCTACACTGCATGGTAACTACCTGGGTGCTGAACAATACGCATTTCCAAAGCTGCAGAGGTAAAAGTGCAAAAGTCTCGTCCTAGCTCTCTCAGCAAAGGTGTTAGCCCAGAATACTCTCGCTGAATCTCCCCTTCCCTGTGCCTCTCGTGCACTACCACAGCACATCCCTGGTTACCGTCTTTGTTTTCGGCTACACTGCATGGTAACTTCCCGGGTGCAGAACAATACACGTTTCCAAAGCTGCAGAGGTTAAAATGAAATTGTCTCAACCTAGCTCTCTCAGCAAAGGTGTTAGCTCAGAATTCTCTCACTGAATATCCTCTTCCTTGTGCCTCTCATGCACTGCCACAGCAGATCCCCAGTTACCATCTCTGTTTTCGGCTGAACTGCATGGTACCTTCTCAGGGGCTGAAATTGTGTTTCTGAAGCCCAAGAGGCAAATGTGCAAATGTCTTGCCCTAGCTCTCTCAGCAAAGCTCTTAGCCCAGAATTCTCTTGTTGAATCTCCCGTTCTCTCTGCCTCTCGTACACTGACATAGCGCATCCCTGGTTACCCTCTCTGTTTTCGGCTAAACTGCATGGTACCTTCCCAGGGGCTGAAACCGCGTTTCTGAAGCCCAAGAGGCAAATGTGTAAACGTCTCGTCCTAGCTCTCTCAGCAAAGGTGTTAGACAAGGATTCTTGCTCTGAATAGCCCCTTCTCTGCGCCTCTCATGCTCTGCCACAGCATATCACCACTTACCCTCTCTGTTTTCGCCTGCACTGCATGTTACCTTCCCAGGGGATGAAATTGCATTTCTGAAGCCTGAGAGGCAAATTTGCAAGTATTTCACCCTAGCTCCCTCAGCAAAGCTCTTAGCCCAGAATTCTATCATTGAATCTCCCCTTCCTTGTGCCTCTCATGCACTGCCACAGCGTATCCCTGGTTACCCTCTCTGATTTCGGCTGTACTGCATGTTACCTTCTCAGGGGCTGAAATTGCATTTCTGAAGCCTGAAAGGCAAACATGCAAACATCTTGCCCTAGCTCTATCAGCAAAGCTGTTACACCTATGAATAACTCTAAGAATAGTAACATACAGCATTACTACTAGGTATCCAAAGCCTAATAGATCTGTTATTTAGCCATTGCATAAAATTGTATGTCCTGGTTTGAGTGATAACGGAACTAATTCTGTTCAGTGATTTTACTTTTGAGTTCAGTACCTCTAACTCACTGCACTGTCTGAAGTTTTCAGCCTGTTTTCACAGTGTCTGCTGCTAGCAGTGGTAACACCCCATGTTTAGAGTTACTACCAAGGTTTGATGTGCAGACCAAGGCCACTGCTGGACCTTGTGAACCTAATTGGGGGGTGCAGGAAAAGCCTGCACCTGCAGGCAGGAGTGGACAGGGCAAGTGACCCCCAACTGACCAACGAGGTATTCCATCCCATATATGTCATATTCGGTATAAAGCAGAGGGATACAAAAATTCTATAGGCTTTTCCCCGGGCTCTTCACCCCTCTTGGACTGCTTCCCCGGAACATCCAGGATGGACTTTCTCTTCCCCTTTGGGGAGGGAGGGGGGTTAACAGAGAGCATCTGTTATGTCTCAGGGGCCACCCTGACCCTAAACCGTGACACTGTATTAACTAACTGCTTGGAATTAAACTGACATACAGGTTTTATACTGGATTAACTACCCCCAAAATAGTTCATTGTTTTCAACCCTAACCTCATCAAAGATATTGATTATCTTGTTCCTCAACTGCAGTTATTCCTCAGTTATAGTTCAAAATTATGATATCCTCAGTGATAAATTATTCCATCTTACTCTTATAAGAAATTTAAAATTTCTACACAAGACTAAAGTCTTCTGTTGCATGACCTTCCATTTTAGCTGGCCATCCTTGTGCAAGTAATTTTTTTAATTATCTTCAGAATGGACATGTTGTGAGGTGTTTATGAATAACTGAAGTATTCTGCATGCTATAGACTCTACAATGTGTGCTAGAAAAGTCTAGGTTTGTAATCCCACTTCAAGCTATAACACTGGAAAACCTGCAGTTCTTTCCCCAGACAAGTGTGGGCAAGTACCTTTTTACTATATCAATATCGTGAAAATTAACTTTCATTTCCCTATGCTTTAGTATTGCCTCTTAGACATTTTCTTATTTTCAGCCATGGTGCCTGAAAAAAAATGCATCCATTGCTACTTTTTAGAAAGCTGAAAGGGTTTACTATTTACTCCAACACACTCCAACCTTTCACTTCACATTGCAAGTTTAGATACATATTCCCTCTGAATAAATTCAAGGTTATTTCCTCACTGTCCTGAGTCTAAAGCACATAGTTGAAATGTTTTATGCCTTTCTGTAGTCTAAGTTGTCATGTATTTCTATCAAGATCAGTTAAGTAATTAATGACACTAGTCAATTAAATAACTAATGTACATAACATCCCTGAAATCCAGAGATGACAAGCAATTCAGAAGTTCAAGTTTTAACCTCCTTCCTTTATGCATAAACATTACTGATTTTATAGTGATCTATTTTGTGAAATCAAAAGAAAAAAGTGGCAACATTAGACTGGATCAAAACCTCCACTGTTTATATATATATAAATACTGGATCATATTGAATGCAGGGATGACTTCTCAATGTAATATACAACAAATGCCACTATGTCAACTACAACGCCAAAACTCTAATCTGAACTTGTAGGTCTAAGCTTGGACCCATTAGACAGTGATGGCTTTCTGTACAGAGGATAGGTGAAAAACCTTAATTATCCATATATATGGGATTAAAAAAAATACACTGCTTCAGTCAGTCAACGCATGAAACTTATTTTTTTTCTGCTGTTAGACTAGTACACTTTCTGTCTAGCCATATTGCTTGATTGAATAGTGCTTTAGATGCCCTGCTTTGGTAGATAGGATGCAGTCTGATATTCCCTTAAACTCACAAGGCTATATTCAATTTCTAACTGCCACTAACAAAAATTACTACAGTTATAGAACAGGGCTCTGAAGATTTTCCTAAGAAAAAAGCCTCCCAGTTCTACCTTTCTCTTCTTCATTTATACTGAAACATCAAGAATTCAGTCAATTACAGAGCAATAACTACAGGCAAGACCTATAAACTCAGCTTTGAGATGTCTGTCAATTAGGATACAGAGTTTTCTATTTAACTGACACCTCTGTTGGACAGTAATGGCCGTCATTCATTGTGAACTGTTTTACGAATGCTTTCTTAAGTCTGGCCTCTGGAGGAAATGGGCATATGGGTATGGAGGCACAGGAAAAAGCTATGGTATGTAAGCTAGAGAGCTTACAGCATTCCACATGGCTATCCAAATGTACTAAGCCAAACATGGAAGTAGCTTCATCCTCAATAAATTTTCTTGTGGTGGAACAGCATACAGGTATGCAATTTTCACAAAACAAAACAGCTGAAATGCAGTCTGCTTATACCCATTTATTCCACATAGCCTGCTTTAGGGTTTATAATCTTCACTAAATAGGGCAAGCAACTGCAGCAGCTATGAAATCAAGAGCAGATGGAGTCAGTACCTCTGAAAATACTATACATTCCTATATTTAAAATTTATGTGCTTATATATTTATTGCTATACTTCATTAGGGTACAACCCTCAGAAGAAACTGAGTTTCATTCTTAATTGTTAATCTTGATTTTGCCAGGGGAGGTTTAGGTTGGATATGAGGAAGCACTTCCTCATGGAAAGGGTGGTTAGATACTGGAATGGACTGCCCAGGGAGGTGGTGGAGTCACCATCCCTGGAGATGTTTAAGGAAAGATTGGATGTGGTGTTTAGTGACATGGTCTAGCTGATGTTGTGGTGTTGGGCCATAGGCTGAACTTGATCTTGGAGGTCTATTCCAGCCTCAATAATTCTGTGATTTTGTGATTCTGTGATTTTTGTTGATCTTTAACTAAAGTCTCTGTGCTACAGTAATATAAATTTCCATGTAAACTATTTAGCCCATCACAGCTCTAATATTAAGTCAATGCACACACAGAGACATACAAGTAAGACACTTCTGTTTACACATGTGATTAGCTGATATCTTTAATCACATTCCTACCATATAATTTTATCTTATTGCCATCCTCCTGTTACAGTAGACTTCTAGCAAGTGGTATGAAACATCATTAGCCTATGTGTAAAGCATATCTACTTGATTTTTATTTTTCCTCTTTTGATTAAATATATATATATATGTGACTCTGCCTGAAGTAGATTTTGACTTATAGGCACCTACAGTTTCAGGCAGAACCTACTTCCTCTTAATATATACATCATATTTCTTTGTATCTTATTAAAAAAATATTGCAGAAATGAGCCTACAAAATCAGTGAGATTGTCTAACTTTGAAAAATGCATGTGAATTCACTTTTTTTCAGAAAAAAAAAAAAAAGATTGGCCAAAAAAGCTTATATAAAAGATAAATTGATCTCTAGAATCAGGTCTAGAAAATATTCAAGACCAGATACATTGCAATTTGTATTCAATTTGTTGCCTTATCATAATTCAAAATATACTAGGTATACTGTGGGATCAAGTTACATCCATAAGAATGGTTACTGAAT
The DNA here is from genome assembly GCA_027560015.1 of Chloroceryle amazona. Taxonomy (NCBI): domain Eukaryota; kingdom Metazoa; phylum Chordata; class Aves; order Coraciiformes; family Cerylidae; genus Chloroceryle; species Chloroceryle amazona. The sequence continues at coordinate 11,217 of JANHFX010026980.1, read as the reverse complement.
TGTCTTATTTCAACTGTTGTGATCCTTGCTTTTCAGTCATTTTGATAACACTGAGAGCAAAAAGTATGCAAAGCAAAAAAATGTAAATGGAAGCACATAACAAACCTTTTATTACAGTTACTAATAGGCACACTCTAGACATGATGGGAAACATCCCTCAGGGCTTTTTTTTTTTTTTTTTTGTATTTCACTTACAAATGGGTAAAAGATTAAGTACCATTTTATATTTATCTAAAAACATAATATAACTTTCCTACCAAAATACCTTAGAAAATACAAATATTCAGACAAATATATAGGATGAAAGACATATACATATGATCAAGAATTCTCAAAATAGTGAGATAATGCACATGCTCAGGTAATATGGTGCAATGAACTAAACAATGGTGACTGTAGCTCCCTAGTAGTATGAGTACATTTTGCAACTGTTATTTGCTCAGGAGTGTTCTACAAAAGGTATTAAATGAATACTGAAAAGCAAAACCCATATTCCAGATTTCAGATGTAACTTTTCCTATCTGTCTGCAAAGATAGCACTTACTTCCACAGTCTTACAATTTTCTACCTCCTTCATTCACCTAGAGTGCTACTGTAAAGAAAATTACCTACCCAATTTCACCCTTGGTGCATTCCCCTGATATCTATTCCCCCTTCCTACAGTATAAAATACAAGCTGCTCATTTCAACTTCAAGGTCATTCATTAGTTATCTCCTCTGTATTTGTATCTTATTTCCTATATGACAACTCCCACTTCCAAATAAGCTCACGATGACAACCCTCATTTAACACTTGTCAAATAAGCTGAAAATGTTGTTTTCTTATTGCTAGGAGAAATCCTCCAGAAAGTAATTTGCAAAACTAACCCATTACTCTTTTTTAAATACCACTAGAATGACTGTTTTCCAATTATATTTACAAAAATATTAATATCCTACATGAAATGAAGTCATCAAGCCTGACCAGTCAAATGATTCAGCATGGGACCAGGTACTGTAGTTTTAATTGGATATCATACATCCTGCCATACATTAGACTATTAAGATGACAGTGTTAGCATCTCACATAAAATAATTCATCAATATCAAAAATATGTCTGACATCTCCCGATGAAAAAAACCAGAAACAAAAAAAAGTCTTTTAAATAACAATAATAAAAACAAGCTAAACAAACAAAAAAATAATAATAAAAAAACCCACAAAAAACAAAACACAAACCACACTTAAAATAAGCATCTGCACCACTTGTAGTATACAATAATTTAATTCATATTAAATTTTAGTATTTTCCCAAAGGTTCATTAAGTTCCTTCTAATTAATGGACAATAGCAGACTGTATTTGACACCACCACCTTTCTCCAGCTTAGATACCCTGTTGCTTGTCCTAAGAGAAATGCTGACAGGTCACAGAGAAATAAATAGAACACAGAAACATTTAAGAAATCTGTGAAAGAGAAATGGAAGTTTATGTAATTTCCAACCTCCATAGTGCAGGTACATTGCTTATGGAATGGCTTGGAAACATGCTTCCCTGATGAGAATAAACATAATCAGAAGGTACTGCTTTTTCAGTATCAACACTTGTTGGTATTTTACAATTATACTGCCTCATGTAAATGGTACGACATTGGTTTCTTGTGCTGATCCAACATTCCAAGATACTCCATCTGAGATACTTTTCTCCACAGGTTTAAGGGAGCATGTAGCTTCATAAAGGGAAGGAGATCTTTCTAGGTCACTTCAGAATTCTGATCTATGATAAACTTCCCATAACTACACTCTCTTTTCTTTGAATCTGCAACCTCCTATCATATACCTAAATTTTAGGATCTTTTGAATTAATTACTAGATGGTTTTATTTTTGGAACAAGTCATTTTTCTGTTTCAGACTTTAATACTACCAAGACCAAGGCAACGATAACATAGTAACAACAACAGATACACAGAATGGAAGAAAGTAACACTTTTGTGCCTGAGTCAGTTGGAAGGTAACACATATTTATGGATTCTTTAGCTTAATATTGTACCACACTAAAAGAATGCTTTCTATCATTTTGAATAATCATCTACATGCGATTGATATAAAATGAAATTTATTTAATTATCATAAGGTGCCATTCATACAAGAAATCACTAATTTTTCCTCTTGAAAAGGAGAAAAGTTTGTGCTAATTTCAAAATTTAATGCCTGATAATGTAAAAGATACAGATAAAGTTGTTATATATTTTCATTTCCCATCTATGTAGCATTTGATTGATCATTAAAAAACAACATTAAATTATTTTCATCAGTCATGTGTTTATTATATTAGTTGTTCCATGCAGTAAATAATTTATATAATTAGAATACATAAATATAATTAAATCTTAATTTATGGAGGATAAACATAGTTTATCCAGCATAGGCTATCCTGGTTCTTCCTGGTTCTTTTGGCTGGAACTCAGAAAAAAAAAGATAGTTTATGACCTTTGGAAGAAGGGACAGACAATTCAGGAGGACTCCAAGGATGTTGTGAGGCTATGCAGAAAGAAAAGTAGAAGAGCCAACTAGAACTTAATCTGGCTACTGCTGTAAAAGACATTAAAAAATGTTTCCACAAATACATTAGCAACAAAAGGAGGGCTAAGGAGAATCTCCATCCCCTACTGGATTCAGGGAGAAACATAGTAACAGAGGAAAAGGCTGAGGTACTGAACTTCTTCACCTCAGTCTTTAATAGTAAGACTAGTTGTTCTCAGGGTACCCAGGCCCCCTGAGCAGGATGACAGGGAGCAGAATAAAGCCCTCATAATCCAAGAGGAAATGGTTAGTGAACTACTACACAACTTAGACATACACATCTATGGGGCCAGATGGGATCCAACCAAGGGATTGAAGCTGAGAAGTGCTCAGCAAGCCACTTTATGTCATTTATCAACAGTCCTGGCTAACCAGGGTGGTCCCACGTGACTGGAGGTTAGCAAATGTGACACCCATATACAAGAAAGGCTGGAAGGAGAATTGATGGAACTACAGGGCTGTCAGTCTGAACCTGGTGCCAGGTAAGTTTATGGAGCAGATCATACTGAGTGCCATCAAGCAGCACATACAGGACAACCAAGTGATGGGGCCCAGTCATGATGGGTTCATGAAAGACAGATCCTGCTCGACACACCTGATCTACTTCTATGACAAGGTGATATGCTTAGTGGATGAGGAAAAGGCTGAATGTTGTCTACCCAATCTTTAGTAAGCCTTATAACACCATTTATCCACAGCATTCTCCTGGAAAAACTGTCTGCTCATGCCTTAGATGGGCATACTCTAGTATTCTATTTATGCACCACTGAAAATATGATAAGGTTCGAAAGCCAGAAAATATACATGTCGGTTTCAGTCTGCTCATTTATCTATGTTTCTGTACCAATTTAATTTCTTTATTCTTTCAGTTTTGTTACTGCCAGCTCAAAAACATTTTTTTTTTCTTCTCTGACTTATGTTTCAAATTACACTTTAAGATTCCTTACCCTTACTAAGTGCAGATATAATTTTATAAAACTGGGGGTTTACAATACAGGTAGAATCAAATATTAGAATTCACATTTTGGATACTGAAATTTTTTAAAGCAATGTAAGAATTATTTGCCAGATCTGATAATTTTCTTTTATTCTTCCTGGATTCAGTCATTAATTTTTCAACCACATGTATAGTCATTAAAGTGAAATAGGTCAGAAAAAAATTAATGCATATTTTGGACAAGTGCATTGTAAAGTTTAGAATAGAAACTTTGCTGATACAGTTTTGCTTCTGAGTATGATCCACATAAAGATTAGTTGGTTGTTTCCATTCAAGGGGATTGTGCTCTACTGCTGCATTATTTAACAGACAGAAGAAATTCACCATGAATAATTTAGTTATTTTCTGTATACTTCACCCCAAGAAAAGAGGCACTTTCTTATTTCCTTACTTTGTTTTCTTTGAGTATGCATCTGCCATTAAAAGAAACCCCACCCTATATTTTATTTTCATACTACACCATGCTTCACATTACATTAACACTTCTATTAGTGTAGTATTATGAGTTTAGAGATAATAATGTCGAACAACAATGAATGTGTCCAAAATAGAAAACGTAATTTTAATAGCTGCTCATCTCACTCTCAACAATTTTTATGGTAAGCTCCTGTAAACAAGTGAACATGACCACATGCCAAAACACAGGTGTGATAACTGAGTGATATTCATCCAGTGATTTCTCAGTTTCAAAATCTGTTAGGAAATTTTCAACCTCTATTATAACATATTCTAGGTGGATACAAAATGCAAATTGCCTCATGACTTTGCAGCTCTCTTGAGCAGAGCTTTGCAGCACTTTATATTCTCATGAAACTCTGCTCTCTGTATTCAATAGAAACTTGTATTGTTAATTGACCCCTCCCAAATCTAAATTCAACAACTGGACTTACTTCCCTGTGACTGAATGTGCTTTGGTTGTATTTGCATGTCTGTGTTTAAATACACATACAAATAACTGTTTACACATAGGTTTTTAATGTGGTGGTTTTGATTAGCTCCCCTCACATATGACCAAGTGCTCATTTTACACATTTATTTCCCTGGGGGAATGAAGCTCTAAGAGTTTCATCAAAAGGCATAACAAAACTAAGTTAAGCTATTCTTCCAAATATATTGAAGTTTCTAGTGATTTTTAAGACCTCAAAGATGGTAGATTTTGCTTTTATTTCCTCTCTAACCTTTTTTTTTTTTTTTTTTTTTTTTGAGGTGAGCTTCCCAGCAGTTTTTCTACACTGCACCACCCAAATGATATGGACCTATTTTCCAGGAAGGCTAAATTTGGGAACATCCTTCAGATCAGGTTATAATGACAGTGCAAACATAAAAAAAAGAATTATATTTCAAGGCCCATTTTGCAACCTCCAATCTTAGAAGCATTACATTGTGTAAAGCTCTCCATCCATAATCATAGAATAGTAGAAGTAACAGAAAGTTAAGCTCAGCAGCCAAGTGTAGGTTCAAGTATTGGACTAGGTTCAAGTATTGGACTAGGAATTTACCTATGAATTTTATTCTGAAATGTTTTCAGTTTCTGGAGGGAGGGCTAGTTGTCTCTGGAGCAAACGATTCCCCTCATGTCTATTTTTTCTATCTGGAGTTGGATGGCCTCTTAGATTAGCTTGGGCCAAGACAGGAGAGGCAAAAGTGGGAATGTTCATAACATGTCTGAAAGATTCTAAATTCCCCATCAAACTATTTCACAGTTCTTTTTTCCCCCTCTTTTTTTTTTTTTTTTTTTTTTTTTCCCTGACTATTGCTGTAGCTGAACTCTCTCCCTGAAATATGAAAGAAAACTACCAGTCTCTCACAAGGAGAGAGTGAAAGGATAGTCTATGCAAAGTAATCTACCTAAGCATCCAGTCATCCCTAGAAGCATGTATCCAATAAAGAGTAGTGAAATACAACACGTCCAGCACTAGACATTCCACTAGACCTGTGGCACTGCTATTCAGCACTTGTGAGACTGCACCCAGGGGATTATGCTACCTCCCTGATTAGAGAGAGGTTACAAAGAAGATGGAGCCAGACTGTAGGGAGGTACAACAGTGAGGTCTGAAACAAAGGACCCAAGCCAGAATGTATGAAATTCTGAGTAGATACTGGAAAAATGTTTTACCATGAAGTGGTCAAATGCTGAAACAGTTTGTCCACAGAGGCTGTGGAACTTCCACCCTCAGGAGTGTTCAGGCCTGAAATGGACACATGCCTGAGCAACCTGCTCTGAATAAACCTACTTTAAGCAGTGGCTGGATCAGGTGACCTTCAGAGGCTCCTTCCAACCTAAATCATTCTATCATTCCATAATGCTGTATGTCTTTTTTGTCTCTTTGACACTTCTACATTTATTGCACATACTAAGTTAACTGATCATGTGAACTCATCTATCATGTTTTCATTACTGTCAAGTAGCACTCACACAGAGTCAAGGCATTTCTGCTTCTCACACTAATCCAACAGTGAGAAGGCTGGGGATGCAGCACAAGATGTTGGAGGGGGCACAACCAGGATAGTTGACCCAGCTGACAGAAGGGATATTGCAAACCATATGATGTCATTCTCAGCAATATAAAGATGGGAGAAGAAGAAGGAAGTGGGGGACATTTGGAGTAATAGCCTTTGTCCTCCCAAGTAACAATTATGCACAGTGGAGCCCTCACTTTCTTGGAGATAGCTAAACATCTGTCTGCCAATGACAAGTAGTGAATTAATTCCTTCTTTGGCTTTGTCTCTGTGAAGCTTTTGCTTTACCTGTTAAACTGTTTTTATCTCAACCCGTGAGTTTTCTCACTTTTACTCTTTCAGTTCTCGCCCCTATCCCACTAAGGGGGAGTGAGTGAGGAGCTGTGTGGGACTTAGCTACTGGCTGGGGTTTAATCACAACAGATAGCTTCTGTGAGAAATTCATTAAGGTTCTTCTAAGTGTTTTACTCAAAATTCCCATCTAAATTACCCCTCAGCTGCACACCTTTTGTCCCAAGGGAGAGACATTTAAAGCATCAGCAGAGTACCACAGAGCTGACACCATGAGTCTGTGTGTTCCTTTAAATAACTACTTGTTGGACAGACATCTTTTTTAATACTTAAATAATGTTGCTATTTTAAAAAAACAAGCCTATTTCAAAAATACTAAAAGAAAAGCTGCATTACATACTTCCCATTGAGAAATATATTTATCAGTTATGTTAATAATTTTAAGGTAGAACTTTACATGGCTATGCCTGTAACAAAGGTGTTGAAATCCTAATTAATCTCCATTTAATTATGATGGGCTTGTCCTTCTACATCACCAAGTTTCTATACTCATTAAATTAGGAAATCAGCACCATTCCTTTGCAGCAACATTCATATTAAAATAAACATTTGAGTATGTGAATTTTAAAAGCTAATATTTTTACAAATTCCAACAGCATGAAAATTAAAGCAATTTGTACTGTTCAGGTCACACAACGCTGAAAATTCAGAAATGTAAGCCTTTTGAAACAAATATGATAATAAGGCCCTTATAGTCACTTACATAAAACATTTGACAATATGTGTTTCTTATTTAATTTAGACACAATTCATAAAGAACATTATCCAACAATGTTTACTAAGTTGTAAAAATTATTTTTATCTTTGAGGGAAGGCAAGCATATGCCAATTATTGTAACATCTTGGGTACCTGTATCACTTAGTAGTAAACAAAACAATAAAACACTGCCAGATAAGTAAACAACAATATTCTTACTTAGAGTCTGCTACTAATTTCTGAGAGCATTTTCTATTGGCCTGTAAGTTGGAAAACACTCATCTTCCGTTTCCTTAGGTTGTGTGGAAGTAGTTAGGATGTAGCAGATTAAGAACAGCTTTTCAAACCAAGCAGGAGAATAGAATGGGTTTTAGGATGGAAAGAAGGGTGCACTTTATTGGAGTGCACAACAGATTTTTGCTAAGGCACCATTATTTTTCCAGGTGCTCTATTTTTACCTACAGAAACCAAGGGTTTATCTAGCTAAATGATTACAGCATCATATGGTATCAAAAAGTCAAGAAACGTAAAACTCCTTTCTTCTTATAGCAATGAATAAGGCCTCTGGGCCACTGAAATATTATACTACATTAAATCTTGGATGTTAGTTTGGTTTCTTAAACACTTTATTGAGTAGTGTAAGGACAACATTGACACTTCAAGAAAAAGTTGGTATTTTCAGGCCCTCTCCACATGTAAGCAGTGCAATGGTGGATGCTACCTGGTTAGACCTAGTCCCATACAAAGAATGGAAACAGAGAAGAAGTACATTTTTTGGACAGAAAGTAATTTTAATGGCCACATAACAAAGTACAGTTTTAAATAGACAACATTAGGGAACAAGCACCAGGATTACTAGATTACAAAAGGCTAATGTTGCCTCAAGTTTGTGCAGTTGCTTCTGTATAAAATGAAATGTTGGTTTCATGAAGAAGCCTAGTACTGTAAATCCCTTGAGATAAAACATACAGGAAACTGATTGTAAAAAAAATATGGTCTGGGAAACTCAATGAAAAGACGTCTAAAGTCTAGGAGATTAGGATTTATTTTAAGAGTAGAAAAGCTTGAGAAATTCCATGACTAGTGGAACTAGCATTGATGGTATCTCCTTTCTATTTTTTCCAGTCTGAAATTTCAGTAGTGAAAAAATAGAACATAGAAAGATGATATGGCAATATGATTTAATTGACATATGACTAACAGCCTTTAAAAATGCTAAGGATTTTTTTGAAACAACTGAACTGTGAATAGAGACCATGCAATAATGATAGTTATGTGAGAAGAAAACGGAGGTACCAGGATTTTTAACATGACCAGCATATCAGCTGTATTTATTACACAAAATGTTTTTGCACTGTTAACTGAAAAATTATTTGAGTTGAAGTGTTTATTTCCCAATTCCACTAGTATAATTTGTTATTACACAATACCTATTATTATGTGATCTATAAACTCACTTTAACATAAACCTATAATGACTCTATTTCTGGGTTTTTATTTTACGAGAGAAAATACTGCCAGGCACATTAATTGACTTGCTCAAAACCACACAGTAAACAAAACAAACAAACAAAAAACACCACCAAAACAACAACCACAACAAAAAAAGGCAAAAAATTAAATCCCAGACAGTACTAGCTATCTTCTTGACTGCTCTGGCTTTTGTATAGCTCTTGTGTCTATGAATACAAAGCACTTACCTTCTCATTTCAAAATATAGGAATAATCTTGACTTTGAAGAAAAAAGACGTCAGTGATTATGATACATTGTTCTGTTTAATGAAATGATATTGTATTCCTTGAAGGAATACAAAACTCTACTAACTCAGCTGTGTAAAAAGTTACGTATGCTCATATGGAGCCAAAGAATTAAAATGGTTATAAACAAAACTTCATTTTATGAAGTACAAGCACATTGTGTTTTTCAGCTAATTTGGTTTAGAATTTTTGAGGGTTCATTTTGCCTTTTAAATGTTAACTCTTTTCATTCTGGATAATAAATATGTACCAGTCTGTTCTAACTAAAATTTTAACAGATATAATTCCTTCTCCTTGTTTCTTTTGAAAATAACTGTCACAATTTTAAGTTTTCTACAAAACTTGAAATAGAAGACATTTCAAAGTTGTATATTTCACTTAAGTGTTCACTTATGGTTTCCACTGAGGTTTTAAAAATCAGAATCTCTTCAGAACAAAACAAAACAAAACAAGTTCTGGAAAAACAATGCTATAGGTAAAATTTTGCACATTTGAGCCATTAATACTTTATACTATCCCTAATACATTATGTGTTTTCTGTACAGTTCTATACACATTTTTTCCCACCCTTTCATATTTAAAGTAATTTAGGGGTTTCTGTAATACAAATTTGTCACCATAAACCATAGTAAATCCATGGGAATCCATTAAGAAATGTTCTTCTGACAAACAGGTTATACAAGAGAGAAATATTGAAAAGTTTTAATATGAAAAAAGAATCAAATGCTTCAAAAAGGACTACTGTCTTTTTCAACAGTTATGAGGTTTTTTGCAAGTTACTGGTTTTAAAACAATATTGAGAAGATACTTTGCTTCACTTTTCATGAAAAAATAATTAAACCTGACCTTGGAATGAAAGTCCTTGAAAAAACATCCTTTTATGATATTTCTTGAACATATTTGTAAAGCAACTTGTTACAGTTAATGCTGTGTTTCCATACTACAGCTGTTTGTTTAATTCAAAATATTTTAAAATGAGAAAATATTTTTGCTAAGAAAGTCATGGAATAGTCAATTTTATTGAGCTTCTTTACTCTGCTTTGCTTCAATACTTCCAAAAAGGGAGTATATCTGAAGCATTTTTACCTATACCATAAAATGAAAATAAAAACCACTGATCTCCCCTTCATTTTAAAGCAGCACGTCTTGTGAAATCCACATAGCTGCACTTATAAACATAATGGAAGTTTAAAAAAAAAAGAAAATACTATTAATAGAGAATTTAAATAAGCATAATAATTTAAAACTTTAAAATGGCCCCAAAATTCTAACAAAAAAAGTGTGCTTTCTCTCCCCACCTTGACTTGTCATCCCCTCAATAACTAATAACTTACTTTTTAATGCCAAATATGCGCAAATCAACCATTACGCTTCACAATTTGCTTTGTGTATTTAGCCTTGAAGATCATAAAACCCTAGACGTCTAGTGTTTTTTCTGTAAAAGATGCATAAATGTATTGAAAGAAGCACTAAACTGAACATTTTTTTCATTTATGAAGCATATGATTTGTTCTTTCAAACCTTATATCATGAAAAATTCAGCATTATTAACTTCAAACAATCATGAGTTCACATAAGCAATACAAACATGCAGCAACAGAACAGCTGCATGAAAACTAAAGATCTTGAAACACAGATTTTAAAGATTACTGATTGAAAGTGTAGTTCTAATTTAGAATAGCTGAACCTCTTTACATTTCTCAATTATAGGTAAAATGGAAATGAAGCCAACGTTAGGTAGAAATAGAGTAAACACTTCCAAAGAATACTCAGGCGTGTCTTGCTCAGATTTATGGCCAAGGCTCCATCAGAAAGAATACAGTGTGTACCACCAGAATACACAAAGTAATCATTGTTCAGAAAGGATTATATTATTTATTCATTGAGCATATCATGCTATAAAAATCTGAATACCTAGGAAACCAAAATCTAAAGAGCAACTAAGAGCATTAAGTATCTAAGAGCATTAGGTATTGTCCCTCTGCCCACCATTCTCTCAATAAATCCTTTACTCACATGATATCCGCATAGTATTCAAAACTAGAGTGTGGCTGAAAGTGGTTCCAGCTACTAAAAAATAAGACCAAATATATATTGATTGATCAAATACAATATCCTAATAATTTTGACAGAGAATTCGATTTTTAAACAGATGCCTGTCTGTGATAGACTTCAAGGGCGAAAAAGGCATTGATGAGCTACACACTGCAAAACAGTTCTACAGCTCATTTAACAGGGAACAATAGACTGGCAGATGACGGACTCCTCCCTCTGGCTAAGGAACCATTAGCCTATTTTCTCATCTAAACCCATTCAAACTACCGGGACCCTAACCCTGGATATGGCAAACCGATTCGCACCTCCCAGAGCGCTCTGTGCAAACACCACACGA
>JANHFX010026979.1:0-34270 GCA_027560015.1 Chloroceryle amazona | reverse complement strand
AATCACCCATTCCGCCAGCACTGCCAGGGCACCACTGACCCCTGGCCCTCAGCACCACAGATCCACAGGGGGCTTGGAAACCCCTCCAGGGGTCACGGGGACTCCCCCCTGCCCTGGGCAGCCTGGGTCAGCCCTGGACAATCCTGGAGGGGAAGAAATTTTTCTTAATATTCAACCTAAACCTCCCCTGGAGCAATTTGAAGACACTTCCCCTTGCCCTAGCACTTGTTCCTTGGGAGAAGACACTGATCCCCAACTGGCTCCAATCTCCTTTCAGGGGGTTGTAGAGAGTAAGAAGCTCTCCCCCAAACCTCCTTTTGTCCAGGCTAAACAACCCCAGTCGCCTTATCTGCTCCTCACAAGACTTCTTCTCTAGACCCTGCACCAACTTGGTTGCCCTTCTTTACACACACTCCAGCACCTCACTGTCCTTCTTGTAACAACAGACCCCACACTGACCAGAGTATTTGCAGTGTGGCCTCACCAGTGCCGAGCCCAGAGTTACAGAATGCCAAGGCATGGATCCAGCATGGGGCAAGAGTGCACGGGAGAGAAATATGTGGTAGACAAAAGATATGGGACAGATAGGAGGATATTCCAGTGGAGACCCTCAACAAGGATCATGGCTCTTACATAAACTGAGTGCTAAGAAAGCCGAGTATATCGCAGTCTCTGCAGTTACTCTATTCATAAGCTGGGAAGCAGTTGAGGCAGGGCAATTAACAGTGTGATGATATCACAACATCATTTTGACTAATAAGCAGTCATAAGAAATGCTTCCAAAACTGCTGTGAGACAATTCTAATGAAGCTGTGTGAACAGCTGGCTCTGATCCTCTAGCACATGGGCATGTGAGTAGATGAGGATGCGTGCACCTACTCACAAACCAGGGACTACTGACATCTGGAAGCAAACTCTGCCAAAAGACTACAAGTCAGTGGCTAAAAAATTCTATGCTGACAAGCAAACTGTCAGTACTGAGGTGACAGAGGTTTGAAGACAGTTGTTGACATGATTTAATTATGAATGCTAAATTTAGCTCACTTTCCCCAAATTAAAAAAACAAAGTAGCAAACATCCCATTGCTGGGGCTTGGTTCAAAGGCAGGAAACAAGAGCAAGGTGTGTTTCCTTTCCTGAGCTATACTGTCACGGACGTGGAGATGTGTGAGGTTCTGGTGTCATGCTCTCTTTCAGTATGTCTCATTACACTACAAGCTTGCAATGATTTGGTGAAGCAGCTCTTTTCCAATTTACACTTACATTTTACATTTACAAGTTATAAATTTTCACTGATGTTATATAATCGTTTTTCTTCTGCCTTTTTTTTTTTTTTGCTCCTCCCAATTCTGATACATAGATCTGTGGTCTGAACTTCATCCAAATCACAAAATATTTTTGTTACCCTTCTATCTCTTTATGCCTGGACCACTATTCCCTTACATTATTGGCTGAGACTGGAAGTCCTACCAAAGGTGTAGGCATTTCTTCTCTAGAAGAAAGAAAACTCTTAAAAGAAAACCCTTAAACTCTTCATCTTGACAAAAGCAGACACTGATACTTTTTTTTTTTTCCCCCTTTGGTGTGCCTCTATTTCATCCCTGTACAGCAACCTTCTCAGATATCACCCCACAAAGAAGAGTGGTAGATGTGTTTCATTTAAAAGAGACTAAGACCTGCTGCATTTGGGGGACGGGGGGGGCTGGGTGTCAGGACAATGAGTCTTGAGTCTGTTACACTGGTTACATTGATTTTAGTTATTTCAGGTTTGGGATGCTTCACAAAGTGTTAAATAAGCTGGAGAACCCTGGTCAGGCCAGGCAGCAATTTCCAAGGCCTTTAATAAGAAACTATAGAGCCACACTGTGACTGAATGACTGAGAAAGACAGCTATAGGAACAGCGGCAGGGAGTCGGCAAGAATCTCAGAAATCTTGAATTTAACCTGTAGGAAAACCCTGAGATTTGACAGCCAGGAGAAAAGACATTTTGTGGTGAAAAGAAATAGGGTATTGAACCATCACATGGGGCTCGTGGATAATAATGCCTTCTCTTGGTTGTGCTGCGTATCCTGGACAATGTAATGAAATACAGTTATTGTGTTACCCACAGAAAGTGCCAAGAGGCCCCAAAGGGACTTTTTCACTTGATACTGCCACTGGGATTTAGAAGTCAACCCCTTATCCCACCTGCACAAGCAAACCCAGATTCCAAGCACACGTAAAACCTAATTTTAAGGAGCTTGTGCCTGGCAGGTACAATCCAAGGAAGATTCCAAGAGAAGCATGAGAGGAAGTCAGAACTGAACAAACCTTCCTTTCAAATTTCAACTCTGAATACACTTCTTTAACCTATATTTTCCTTGCTTATGAGTTTCTTTGCCAGCATCATCTTTCCTCCTCCTTCCTCTCCTAAGACTAGCTGGGAATCTGTAGCAAACCTCAAGAAAAGGCAGTAAAGTTACATCCTACATAAGGTTGGTTCAAAAGGGTTTTAAAACTCTATGCACATTTACAACAGTACTTAATTAACATAAATTACAGTTTAATACTGACTACCATGTCCATCCTAGATTTAGTAACAATAACATCATGGTATCTTCAGAACTGCAGTCACATGAAGATCACTGTGTGATAGGCACATACCACGCAGTGAAGCTCACCAACAAGAGAGGGAGGAAAGTGTCCGTAATACTTCTGATGAAAGCAGTCAAAAGAAACAAATGCAAAGATATAGGGTGGGGTTTTATTTTGTTTTGTTTAATTTTGCTGGGGAGTTGGTTACTGGGTGGAAACTCCTGGTATTTGAAACCTCACTTTCAGAACGTTGGAAGTTTTGTTGAGGTAAAATGAAATTGTAGTTCCATGAAGGCCAAAATGTGTCAGGTTGTATGAAGTAAAACTGAGTATTTGAGTATTGCTACATCCTTGGTGGAGAGGACTGCTGAGCAGCACAACCACCCTGCAGTGCCAGGATGGGTGTTGTGTACAGCTACGAGGGTAGGACACGGAGAAGAGAAGGTGGTGCTCTTCCCCTTGTTCATTTTCACCTGGATTGTTTGGATCTGAAGGTGTCCTCCGTGCATATTGAATGTTTGACAGACAGACTCAGGTCCTTCAGACACTTGCAGAGCCCCAGAAGAGGTAGGGAGCATCTCAGACCCCCCGTCTTCACCACACTCCTAGAACAAGGGTACACCAAGGTGTGTCAAACAGGGGCATGCAGCCCCGCAGAGCTGAGGAATTATGCGTAAGGAAGCTTGGGCTTACACGGGGTTTTTGCTCTGCAGTCTCCTGCTGTGTGAGCTCCAGAGTGATTTTTAAGGGCTGCTTCATGGGAATTGTGTTGTCATGGCTGGAGTCAAGGTATGCAGCGCTCATCTGTTCGAAGAAACAACGGGGGAGAAATCTCTAGTAGATGAAGCCCTTGAGAGTGTTTCTTTTGACTCTTCCTAGGCTTTTTAGAACTGAGAAATCAAGCTTAATTGGAATTTAAAGACATTATATGGTAAGAATGGCCAATGACACTTGATAGTTGAATCTGAATCAAAAGGACAACACAAGTCATTTATAGAAAATACTTCAAAACTGGAGATTTAAATATCTTTATTTTCTATAAAAACCCTCAGCTCTTTAGATCATTACTCAGAATTCATAAATAACAGCGTATTGCCCATTGAAAAGACACACCAAAAAGTGCTATTCCAGGGAGTTGCACTTTTACATCCAAATACATTCCTGATCAAGTGTTGCAAAATGCCCTTTAGTTTAACTGCATGTAGAAACACAGAGATAAAAAGAGAAAACAACTGAGTTTATTCTTTTATATCTTTTTCTTCATTATCTTCACGATGGCAGCTATGGGCAAAAAGATCATAAGAGGCTAAAAAAGGAGCCTGACTTCCTTAATCCTTACTATTTCTCTTCCCATGTATAAACTATCTTTTAAACTATAAATAAGTAACTTACTAATACTGTATTTATTTATTTGCAAAGGCAGCTAGGACATTTCTGGTGAGCAGTCTGAACACAAACAACCATTCTGTAAACTCAGAAATGGCAACACTAATAAAGTCCAGTCCCAGTCTACAACTTAGATCAGACTTCAGCTGACAAAACTTACTTTTAAAAGGCTTAAGCAGTCATTACAACCTCGATGAGGTACTGACAAAAAGGTAAATAATGTGAAAAAGCATCTCGGCTGTGGATTATTTCATAAATTCTGTCAGCCCACTACATATTGCATGTTCTTCACAGATTATGACTGATCCATGACAGTCCTGAGACGGGCCATTGCAGTTTTAGTATTACAGCTTTAAATGTAATATTGGACATCACCATGAGAAAAGAACACCCCCAGGAGTCGAGGACAGAAGGTAATACAGTGGCTCTTTCAGTGGTGTGGGAGACATGGCAAACTGCTGCATAGCTGAACAGTTCCCCTTTGTTCTCTCTTCAGCTATGGATCCGATTTCTCTGAATTGGGCTTATTACAATAAATATAGATGCACAACATGATTATTTATGGGAAGAAAACAGACAAAAGAGGTTGAGTTGCTGGTACCTAAAACCTCATTTTCTGAGCTTCTCCCCTTGAGGCCCTTTTCATTTGTTGCACCATTGTATTCTCATTGTTGCTCAATGATACAAGCCTAAGCTGTTCATCAATTTACCCACTCCTCCAATCTCTTTCTCTCTCATGTGTGCTTCCTCTCTCTTCCCATGTTAATATTTCCCCTGAAATCCTATCACTTTGCTGGAGGATTGATGTAAGTCTCCAGCAATTAACATAATTACAAGCCTGATTATCTTCTAATTGCATTATGAGTATTTGGTTATTCACTACACAAATTAGAGAAAATTAAAGAGGAGCAAGATCCCGTGGTGTGGGCGGTATGCTTTCTAAACTGTTATGAGCATCTGAATGCTGGGAGATAACAAGAAGGTGAAAACGTTTTATATTCCTATTGGCTCACAGTTGTCCCTGTCATTGTGTGAGTTGGTTTTTTCTTCTTTCAACGGGGTTTCGTGTCACTGAAAGATGTGGTGCAGTTCCCTTTGTTTGTGCAAGTTGACTGGTAACAAATAGTAAACGAAAGTAAACGCCATAGTTTTCTATATAGATTTGTTGGAGTTAAGTGACAGAAATTTCAACAAAAAGCACCTAGAGGACAGGCTTTGGTACTACTGAGAAACATCAATAAATTAAATATGTAAGATCATATATATAATTCAATTATTCAAATATAGAACATTACATGTATTTCTAGCAGTTCTGAAGTTACTGCATCGTTACTTAAATAACCAAGGATATGTTTAAATAGTGAATAATGACTAGAGGGCAGTTTTAAACCTGAGTAGAACTTTTATGGGCCACAAGCAATATAGGACAGGAGCCACTTCACTGGTAGCAATGAAAAAAGAACACTTGAAATGTACAGAATGGAAATTCATGGAGAGAAATTGAGCAATTGGATACATTTGAGAATTATATTTTTTAAAGGAAATGTATGGAATTTACCTAAAATTTATGGAGAGGAAAACTTCTGACAGGGAAAGGGAGCAGAGACGTACAGAAAGGATTGTGGCTTCTGCACTTGTTGGGGTTGAAGACTATGACTGCTGCTGGAGGAACAGCCATCTCATGCCTCACACTGGACTAACCACCCTCTCCCACACACTGGCCAACCAGGAAGGTAGGAGGTGGGGAGCTCTGCTCTAAACAAACCAGCTGAACTCCCCAGAGCAGTGCCCTGAGCACCCTCGGCTGACTTCCATCCTGAGCCACTGCCTACTCTTCCTGTGCTTTGGGGTAACTCAGTACTTGTCTTGTTATGAGCCAGATCCTGATAATGATCTTCACAGGAGCCTTTTTCGTCTTGCAGCCATGTTTTTAATAGAAATTAATCTGCCAGTGCTCAAAACTGGTGTCCCTGAATGAATTTACAGGATACAGCAAGAGCCTCAGTGGATATCACTTCAACTCCTGTACCAAGGGACCTGTAGTCCCCTCCTGGTCTCAAGATTTCCAGTTAGTGCAACCAGCACCCATCCACAAGAGAATAACTTGATGACATCTGCTTATTGCAAACGGGTCAGCAAACAACCCTTGGTCAGGAGCTTTGCCTTCCTATCTGGGAACTGGGTAGAGCAGAATTCAAATGTGTGACCTAAGGCTTTGCAGCCGTAAAGCATCCACTATGGAAAGCGACTTCCATCCACAGAGTTTCCTTCCACTTTCCTGATGCATTCAGCTCTTTTCCCCTTCAGGTTTGTTTGGAGACCTAGGAGCTGATGAACATAACTTTCTCAAGCAAGCGAAAGGTATACTGCAAAACTCACTGGTCTTTGCATGGCAAGAAAAACTGCAGCTGCTCTCTCTTCCTTGTATCTCCTTATATTTCACAATATGATTTTCCGTCGAGAACATTCCCAAAGATTTTCTATCAAAAAATTCACTCGTAACGTTCCCTGACTCTAAATACTTCCTGCTGCTTAAACCAGTAGTTGCAAAAGTAGAAGTGTGGAGTAGAAGTGTGGATTCCAAATAAGGCCACAATCCTGCAAGTAGCTCTCACCTAAATAGACTTTCTTTTGGTGGATGAGATATCCACTCTGAATGTCCACTACTGCAGTGATGATACCAAAACATAGTCATTGTCTTTCCTGCTCTTTTCAGTATTACATCAATATTACATTTGGTACTCTGGTCCTAACTGTAAAGGAGACTGTAAAGGTAGCAACATCTCAAAGATTTTTTGATTCACCTCATATCGTAATGTGAATTTCAAGCTGTGGATGCAACTTCTGTTGAGTTCTCTAAGCTCATCTCCCATTCAATACTCTAAAGCAGAAGTGAAGAGATATGCTACTTAACATTATTGAGGGCCAAAGGCAGTACCATTATTTTACACAAAGAAGACAATAGCAGACACTTTGAATCAACAGCAGCAAAGCTCCTGGATTTTACAGGCAGGAGGGCCCATTGCAAGCTTCCTGCAGGACAAGATAAAACCTACTGCGAACTAAAGCAAGACAATGTTCAGCCAAGCATCAAAGGCTCCTATGCAGAATCTAACTGGCCTTGTTACTACATAGGATGGGCAGGAAAGGAATGTCTTTTTTTCCACATCCTCTAGGACATAAAAGCATATTTTCCTCAGTAGAGCTCTCAAGGTCCATGACTCCTGGATATTTACCCGTGAAAGAAGTTGGCCATTATTAGAAAATCAATTTGATACTAATTAAAAGGGATGAAAGGTGAAAACAATCTTATTTATGTATCATTCTAACACAGATATAAAAAAAATCGCGCATCAGTGGAGGAATTTTATTAAATAAAAATGAACCACGTGCACATATTTTCACTTGCTGTTGCCAAGTGTGTGTGTAAAACTATCTGGGAACACATCACCATGTGCTTCAACTGATCCATCTAGACAGAAAATAAAGAGAGAAGCCATACACCATATGACTCCTTAACAGATAATTCAAAAGTATTTTTCAAGTGGGTTTAAAATAGATCCAACATGAAATTGAATTTTTGCAAGTAGGTAAAATTTCATGTAACTTTTTAAAGCTGTAGAACTTTAATGGCTGTAGACAGTCGACCAAATTTAGCTTTAATGTAAAGCGCTCCGAATTAAATGAAAAGCTTCATTGAATTTACTGGCAATTTGCCCAGTTGCCACAGGACTCAGTTTTGCACAGTCTTTCACTTTCTCACTGCTTCTCAAAGCTGTCAGATGTACGTATTCCAGAAGTTTTCAGAAGCCCGGGACTGCTAGTGCAAGTGGGTTTAATAGTTTAATATCGAAGAGCCCGTGGAGAAATGCCACCCTGCAACTCAGTCAGGGGAAGTAAACAACAGATCACCATTTCCACTGCTGCCTTTGTAAAAGGTCATCTTTTAAACTTTGTGAATACATTGTTCTGAATGGTACCCTGAAATTTAAACTGAAGCCCGGACTCCAAAATGAAAGAATGAGTTGGAAGCAAATAAACGTGGATTTTTTCTTTTGCGCCAGCAATTTGCAAGCAGGATAGAATTATGAGCATCTGGTTATCAACAGAGACACACACTTCCATTGAAAAAATCCTGTGCGGTACATAGATACATTTTCCACAACACAGTGGCTCTGAGACCCAAATAAATTGCCCATGTGTGTTCTCTACAAGTTACGGTAACAATTTCTAGGAGGCGATATTCATGACAGGATGGTCTCGAGCCACCACAGATTGTTTTAAACCAAGTAGAACATGACTTAGCAGGCAGACTATAATATTGTACCACGGCCATCCTTAAATTTGAAGTGTTATCTTCCTTTTTGATGTGAATCTCCTCCGCCACAGAGAAAAGCAAACAAAATATTGTTTCCCTGCTTCATTACTTTAGTAAGAAGGATTGACGACATGCTTAGCTGGCAGGAAAAAATAATTTATTTCACTGTCACCTTATTTGTTCACCTGCTGCAAGGTAAATAGAAGCTAAGTCACTTTTTATTTATTTAGCTTTTGCAGGCCACCCATACTGACATAGGCAGCGATATCTATTATATACAACCACTCCATTATACTGAGCACAGAAAACAAAACCAGTGAGAGAACATCTATAACCAGCCTTGCTCTTACTAGTTAATATTTGTTGAAAACACCACTTTTTAGATTTTTGAACACAATGCCTTAATTTCTTTTTTTTTATTTTTCACTCGTCAGTTTTCCAATTTAAGGTGTGTTTTGAAAATAAGTGTAATTTACCATATTTCATGTTCAAAATGTACTGGGAAAGCAAACGGCCCACACGTAGGAGTTTTCAATGTCTATCTGTTATCAAAGACCTATTACTACTATTAGTAAATCTCTTTGTCATAACAGTACAAAAAATTTAACTGTTAAATATATTTGAAAACACAGCTAAGGCCCAATTCCCATGTTAATTGCTCAGAGAAATTTCCCACTAGGGCGTGGCTGAAAGCAGAGAAAGTGAGTAGGGATTGTACAGAGATTACTCTGTATTAGCGTAAAGCATCTTTTTTTCCTGTGAAGTGAAGAATGGTATAAGCTCCACACTCAAAATGAGAGTATAAATTTGACTCAACAAAGCAGCCCGCCTGCAGGAGCTTGCTTCACTCTCTCATTTCATAGCACAAATAAAATGCTTTTTTATCCTGCCTTTGAAAATAGAGTCAAACGTTCTAAGTAAAGTAAAATCTTCTATCAAGGAGACAAGCAAAGAATTTACATTTCAGGAGACTGCTTGATAGCAAAATGAGATGTGGGGTAATTATGGCAAACAGACAGCTACAGAAGTGAACGTAGTGAGGCTTTGCCTTCATTTTCTTTCTGTTTCATGTTGGCTTCAACACATGCAGGACTGAGCTCTTCGTGGTCACTTTGGTGGTTTAGTGGTTGGCTCTGACATCCCGCTGGCCTCTGCCAAGCTGCAGCAGCCTCGTCCCCACCTGGAGCTGGTGTAGTGGGGTGGGCCTCTCCAGGAGTCCAGCAGAATTCAATTTGTACCTTTCTTAGCTGTAACAAGAAGCTATCACAGGCTCCATGGATTACAAACATGGGCAGCAGTTCTCTGCCACGTGAAGTCTGGTATGCAACTGTGTACTTCTCTTACAGTGACTAAAGAGGTTGCTTACAGCTGTGGTCTCTACCTGTTGAAATATTACTATTTCAAGGATATATTAATATCTTTGAAAAGTTGTCCTTTGTGTTACTTCCCAGTTTGTCAGGATTCTCTGTTTCTAATGACAATTTTGGAAATATGCAAAAGTCCTCTGTGAACATGGCCATCTTTTACCTCCCTTGAGTTCTCAGGTCGCTGTGTTAGAGCTGGTCTGAGGTTCCATCTCCCAGATGGTCACTCACTCACATGAGTAAATAGATGGGAGCCCATTCAAAGGGGAAACCAAAACCACCAGCAAGAGGGAGGGCATTCACCTAAGTGGAAAATCCAGGTTCAAGCCTCTCATGTAAAGCAGACAGAAGAACAAACTGACCTTTGTGGTCTCTTGGTTCACACCCATCCACTGGCCTGTTGGGTATGCTAAGTTTTATTCAGTTTTAATCAGAAAAATCCCTCTGTAAATTGAAGTTTTGTTGAAACTGGTACATTTCTGGGAAAAGAGAAAAAGCCTTCCTCCCATTTCAGCTAACCAACACTTCCACTGAGAGATTCTGACACAGCTCTCATGGTAAATAGATATTTTTAATTTTTTATTATGATTCAGTGGTGCTATATTTATGTAGAGTACATTACATTCCGTGTTTACTTAATCTCAGAAGATATAACAGTAATATATGGAATGGTTATGTACAATGGGAAGACTTTATGTATACATTTGATATATTAACCTGCTATTGTATGTTTATGGAACACCAATGAAAAAAATATCAAATACTATAACACTTGATCTTCAATGACAATATTATGCTAATACATCATATTTTATGTATTCTGCAGAGGCTTTTCCTTTCCACTGTAAAAAATCACCACATCCCAGTATTTATTCAAGACTGTTGCACACTCATTTCCCAGTAGCAGACACTTCATTTTCCTCCCAGTCCTGGGACTGAAAAAGCAAGCTCTGTTCTGAGGTACACTTCACATCATATGAGGCCATAGTCAGATGTACGCTGTGGAAAGATCTCAGCACCCTCAGCTTTTCCCTGCCACGTTTCAATGCTGGCCTTGCTATTATTTTACAGCACCTGACCAGCAGCTGTGATTTTGGTCCCTGCTTTCAAGGTAAACCAAAAATGCCCAGAGCTGTCTCCAATGTTTCTGTTGGATAAGTACATGATTTGTTTTCAACTTTTTTTAAGACACGTTGGATTTTAATATACCACAGTTCTGGACTTTCTGTGCTCCTTGGGACTAACAGCAGTGGACAAAAGTAAAGAAAGTAAAGAACAAGTCTAACACATTTGGGCAGGGGGTCCTTGCACAAGACACCAGGGACTTGAAGTGAGAATTTGATGTTTTCCTCACATTCACATCTTCTGAAGATCTGGCTAGTGGTCTCCAGAGCAGTTCACTTGAAGAACATTTACAGTAGATCCACCAATGAGCTAATCATGGCTGAGAAATAATATCCTGGCACGGAGATTTTGTTTCAGGATTGCAGCAGGTGGCAGGCACTTGTGCCATAGTTTTGTCTGTTTGCTGGAGAGGGTTACTCCAGAAATCTGGGCAGAATCTGACTTTAGCATCAGTAGTACTGAGTTGAAATTTATTTTCTCTGTTCACTGCATGCTGTTATTACCAAGCAATTTCTTATAGACTCAGTGAAGCATCTTGTTTCAGTGTAAATTCTAAACTTCTTCAGGCATCTTTACGTTTCCACATTTTCCTTATTTTCAGCATCGGCTTGGCCCACAATTGAAAGCCTGGGCAAAGAACTACTGACCCCTTTAAAATGCTTTCTAAATCTATTACTTATTTTAACATAAACAGTAGCTGCAACTTTCTTCGTAAGTTTGGATTTTTTGCCTTTGTTTCTTTTTATGCTGCCTACATCCTCACTTTGGGTGTTTCAGTTAATTTTTGTCACCTTAGTTACAGATGTTTAGAGCTGCCAGAACCCTGCAGAAAAGGTTTATGTAATCACGGCTCATTCTTTACAGCTTGGTGAAGAAAGCATAAGAGTTCTCACTTGTGAGGTTCTGATTTTCCATTCCACCACTTCAGTGGACGAACTTTCTTGCTGTGACAGTTGATCATCAAGATGTGGACTGAGATTAGATGAATTTATAGAGGTTAGGGCCACCAGAAACTACTGCTGAGCATATGTGGGCATATCAAATAAAAGACCATACTGTACGTGCACGGTTTGCTATAACCTACTCGTACCCTTCACGGGTTATTTTCAGAGATAAGATCAGTATAGTAATTCTTACAAACTATATTTAATCTCCAGAAATTTCTTTTCTGTATTTTGAAATTAACCAGCATACTTTCTGTCTGACTAATTAAGCCAACATTCTTTTAAAGGGCATCAGTTTGCTTCATTTTCAAATTTACTTACAGAGAATTATCTACTGCCACTGCTCCAGTACATTTAGGTGCCTGTTTCTTATCATTTCTTTCAAGTTATTTTGATAAATGGATGTACTGATGTTTGCTAACCACAGAACGTGATTTTAGAGAACATCTTTGAGACACAGACCAGGAGTTTTCACATATGCTACAATAAAAGTGTGAAACCCTGCATGGAATTCATTCGCCCTCTGGAGAATAGAACCGACAGGGCTACAAAACTATAACGCTGTACTGAAACATGTCACTGGCCCATCTTGTACCTGCCCTGCTCTGGCAAAACACAGCCTTTTTACAAAAACAAAACTTCACAGAGTTTGCATTTACTGACAACAGTCAGTAATAGTGATTTCCATGTATTTATTGTCTCCTTTCATTTCCAAGGTGATTTTAAAACTGTATTGCTGCTTTCTTCTAGGTACTGTAGACTTAAGGGAAACTTTAATCGTGTTTTTGAAGACGTAAATAAATAGAAAGATGCAATGTACCATTCACTATCACATGCTCATTCGTATGCCTTTTCTCCCTCTTCAAGTCAATCTTTATATGACTCACTAAATTCTCTGTAGTCTGTATTTTACTTGGATGTCTTTAAAGCATTTGTCTCTCCTCTCCCCAAAAATTAGGTTTCTCACTAAAATGTTTGCCATAGCTCTGTAATTTTAAGATCTATGTTTGCCTCATGTACCATAGCAATATGACTAATAGTAATCATACTAATATTTTAATAAATAATAATACTTAATTAGATTATTTTACCATCCCTTCTGATCACCCGCTTTAACTGGCCTGACAAAGAAATGCTGTCATGAAATATATGAACCTGGAGCCTATGAAATGATGCAGTCACTAATCTGTCTAAATGAAATGGCATTGGAGGGTGTCTTCTTTCTCTCCCATTTCATTTGAGACAACAATGATTATTTGGTTAACACACAACCTTAGGCTCCTTAAATAGCTGCTGGTCCATTACATTTGGAAACACTGCCTAAATAGGGTACGAAATCACATATTCATTTTTTACAGAGACACTAATGAGGGAAAAAAATGAAAGCTGAACTACCCAACAGTTAAATTTCGCAGTGGAGTTTCCATACGAAATACAGAAAATATCATCTTAAAGACAAACACTGAAATATGCTGAAGATGCATATTATACATGGAGTACTTTATTATTAACCTTGCCTGACATCGAGTACACACTTCAAGAAAGCTCTTTTGGGCTCTACTTCATTGATTTTAATGGAAAACAAAGGACTATTCTATAAAGTACATATAGAAGGCCATACACCACAATGCAAGTAATTTGGCATGCATCCATAAGTCTTGAAAGGAGAGACACTTAGAAGTGTGAATGTGAATTGCTTTGCAATCTGCAGTGTGGTAATATAGCTGTCAACCATATTTCACGTTGTGCAGGACTATGGATAGAAAGCATCCGTGGAAAGACATGCTTTGGAACTAGCAGAGACTGAATGACTGACATCCAAATACCTTTTTTTTTCTTTCGGGGTCTAAAAAGTCCTATTAAGAAGTGCAATAGAGAAGACTGCTTTCAGAAACCATGAGAAACTAACCTAAAACGGGGTTGATAAAAAAATTCCTTCTACAGAGTGTGCATGTCATATTACCCTGCTGTGGCAAGGGGTTGGAACTAGATGATCTAAAAGATCCCTTCCAACCCAAACCATTCTATGATTCTATGATTAAAGAGAGAGAGAAGATCCACTTGCATACAGCCAGAAATGTGAAAGTTGGTGGTTTCGGTTGGAGAGTCTGTGAATCCTTACAAGGTTTCAATTCCTCCTGAGTTTGCACCCTTGAGTTTTGCTTTGGGTTATGGGGTGCAACAAATAACCTCAAAACAATACCCATCCAGTTACCAAGATGCTTCTTTCCTCAAGATGAAATCACTAAAAACTATGAAGTCCTGGCAACCATCTCCCTAAAATTGTCTGATATTGTCTGGTTACTTGGCTTCGGTGAAAAGTTTACAAATTTTGGCAAACCTCATCTGAGTTCTAGTTTTGTAGCCAATCGTGAAGCCATGAACGCGTCTACTTGCTTCTGCTTTCATTATGAAAGCTTTGCACCATTTCTGCATGGCCATCTAAATCAGACAGCAGTGGCTGAATTCATGCATTAGAGTCATTGGGGATCTAAAAAAGATGTATTTGAGTTCTGTAGCACCATAACATGATTTATGTTAAAGCCTTTATTTTCCTGCTCAATTGGGTATCTCACTTTCAATTACTCTTTGATGTGCTTTGTGTTCTGAGCAGGCCACCAGATTTCTCTATGGTGCAGTTTCTTCCTGTTCTGTAATATCAGGATAACATTTACTCAGCTTTGTAAAGGTGCTGAGACAATTTAGGATGAATGACTAAAACCCAATTATTACTATTATGTTCTAACAACTTTATAAGCCATATATGGAAAAAAATAAGGTATAGAATTCACAGAGTTGGCATTTTAAAATGAAACAGGTTTTAAGAATTCAGATTCTGAGGTGAGGGGAGGGTTTGAGTTATGTATCCAGTTATATTGCATTTAATGCAGTATTGCTGCTTAGATGGGATTAAGTTTTATAAAACTTGTTTGCTTCTATAATAAGACTTAGAATTTAATAATCAGTTCAAAGTGGTTCAATTAGGGATGTAGTCCAATCGACTGGTCTCAAAAAAATACTAAAATAAGAAAATATATCTGCATTTTTGGTGTCCTGTAACCTCTACACATGCGGGACGTTTCACTTTATTATCTTCTGGCTTTTCAGAGGCTAACTGCAATTAAAAAAAGAAAAAATAAAAGAAAGAAAAGGCTTAAAATTGTTAGGAAGGAAACCAAAGCGTTTGGTAAGAGATAAACCCAGGGTCAGTGTCTGATTCAGTGGTGCTTTCCCAGGCACGAGACATGTTTTCCCAGGGGTCATCAGGTCCAGGCAAGCTGCATTCTTTCTGCCAGGCACTTTGTAATGTGCAATGAACAGTGTCATTTATTTTCATTTCCTCATAGTTAATTGCATGCTTCTTGCTTCCAATATTAAGCCAGAAGGCAGGTGGTAGAAGCAGTAAACTAAACTACTACTAGCTGTCGGAGTTACGGACCATGCTACTCTCCTCTTGAAACGAGCCAATTGTTTACAATTCAGCAGAAGCTGCTGAACTGGAAAAGCACTTGCTGCCATTGCACATTCAACAGAGATTATTTTCTTTTATTCTGGAAAAAAAAAAGAAAACCCCAAAATGATAGCCTATGCTTAGTAAACACAAACTACTTAAATTTATCAATGGGGTTTTCACAGTAATAGGAAGCAATATATGAAGTTATTGTTTTGGTAAATGTACCAAAAATGTTTTTGAAGTGCAGTGGGATGGCTGCTGCAGCCAAGTAACATGTCAGTAATGCCACTTGTGGAATTAATGAGTTCAGCACTAAGCTATTTAAAAATTTCATGATCATGCCTGAATATAGAAATAAAACTTTTATCAGGTATGGAAAATTTTAGCTTATTGTGTTTGGAACTAAATTATTTCATTCACTGCAAAAAAAATAGCACTTATTTCATTTCCCCCTATTAGAATAAATAAAGTGTTATCAAAGACCTCCCCTTAAAGAACTTCATCTTCAAGCTGCACCCAGGCTTTAGTTCTGGTGTATTGAACTGAAGGGTATGTCACTTCTACAGAGCAGCCAGGATTTATTGGCATATTTCTGTGTTATGCAAAGTTCTCCTGCCACTGTTGCATTCATGGATAACACTTTCTATTGTATAAGAATTTTTTCAATAGCAACACTGGTATGCCAAAGATTTTGGTTACTGTTGAAATACCCTGCTGAAATTGGTACTGGAAATCATACCATACTGCTGCTGCAAAATGACTAAGGGATGAAAAAAACCAGAGTAACAGTCATTAAATTCATGATGATTTAAGAAATAGCAGTTCTCACTCCAGTGACTTGTAACTCTACCTAGCAGCTTCAGATAAAAAGGTGCTAGTTATTCCTGCTGAAAGTATCAAGCAATGATAATAAATACAGGATTTCTACAAATATTATTTGCTCATTTGCATAATAATACAAGCGTTAATAACATACCTAGCAAAAAATTCACTATATGGGAACGTGTTCTCCGTTTTAGTTCCCAGGTTTTCCATGTACATGTTCTAACATGTTAATTAATAACTATAACATCATACAATTTCCTGGATATAATGAACGTACTGCTGTTCGCTTGCAGTAACACCCTACTAAAAGATTGCTGATGCTGTTATTTCAGGATAAATAGCATATTTCAGCTGCAAGAAGGACAAATACATGCAAGTTCAGGCTGAATCCTGCAAATTCCTCTCCATGGAAGCCTTTACGCCTTGGCACTACACCCTCTCGATGCCAGTGGAGCTCTGAGAAGAGGAAAATTGATAACATTCTATGGTGCACCCAGAGCATCCCAATTAAAATTTAATATCCAATGGCCCTAAGAAGTGAGTGGGCAAAGGTTAAAATTTGGAAAGCTACTGGACTGTCTAAACCATCACAGTTTGATGTTCTTGTACAACTTAGATTTTAATATATTGAATCCTATTTGTTTTCAGTGAAGTTCTGGTTTGCAGACCGAGTTTCCAAGGGTACTCAAGAACCTCATTAGATTTCAAAGTATGCATAAAGTCCCATTAAAATCAATGGCAGTTAAACTTTATTTGGAATTCCCAATAGGTACTTTTTTTCTCCACCATTTGGCACTAAAATCTCTTAGGAAACATGGGTTTTAAGGCCAGAGTTTTAATCTCATTAGAATACCTAGTTCCTGAGTGACAATCTAATTTGTTCTGGATACCCTTAGGATCTAGGGGGAAGGATGGAGAAAACCCCCAAAATACATGGCTCTGTACTGCAGACATTGATAACTCAGGGTGCAAGTGCTCCTGGCCTTATCCTGTAGCTTATTTAGAGTAGTTTGAAATTAGGCAAGATAGGTACTTACAGAAGTAAGCATAAAAGTCTGTCTGTAGAGGCCAGGCTGACAGGCTTTTGGAAATTAAAGGCACTTCCCATTCAAATCCACTATTCATGTTTTTAAAGTCAATCAACAGTGCTGATTTTTGCAGACTCAAGACCAAAGTCCTTACTGGAAAAATCATACCATTTAGAAAAATGATGATCCCCGAAAGGTATTTTTACTGCATTTCAGCCAAGAAGCCTGCAGAACATGAGTACATTACAGCATTTCAAAGAGAGTTGGGCCTGCCTGCAACACAGATTGCTATGGGCTAATAAAACAACACCCTCATAGAATCACAGAGTCATAGTCATTGTGGCTGGAAGAAACCTTTAAGATCATCAGGTCCAACCATTAACCCAGCACTGCCAGGGCACCACTGACCCCTGGCCCTCAGCACCACATCTCCCTGGGGGGCTTGGAAACCCCTCCAGGGGTCACGGGGACTCCACCCCTGCCCTGGGCAGCCTGGGACAGACCTGGACAATCCTTGCGGGGAAGAAATTGTTCCTCAGCTCCAACCTAAACCTTCTCTGGCACTATTTGAGGACACTTCCTCTTGTCCTGTTACTTGTTCCTTGGGAAAAGAGACCAATCCCCAACTGGGTCCAACCTCCTTTGAGGGAGATGTAGAGTGAGGTCTTCCCTGAGCCTCCTGAAAAATCCAGGCTGAACAAGCCCAGGTCCCTCATCCACTCCTCACCAGACTTGTGCTCTAGAAGCTTTGCCAGCTTTGTTGCCCTTCTCTGGCCACGCTCCAGCCCCTCAATGGCCTTGGAGTGAGGGGCCCAAAACTGAACCCAGGATTCAAGGTGTGGCCTCAGCAGTGCCAAGAACAGGGGGATGATCCCTGCTCTGGTCCTGCTGGCCACACTATTGCTAATAAAAGCCAGGACACTGGTGGCCTTCTTGGCCACCTGAGCATACTGCTGGCTCATATTCAGCCAGCTGTTGACCAGTTTGACCAGTACCACTCCTAGCTAAAAAAGCCATTTCCTTAATCCCTGTTAGAGTCACTCCACAGTTTTTTGACTCCCATTGTGCTACAGCATTGTGAAGTATCCGGAGGAGTTTGAGGTCTGGCGAGAATTATAAGTATCTCAAAGGTAAGAAGAGACATCTAATATTTATATACTGAAATGCCTTTTCTGTTGCACATTCAGTGCATAATCTCGCAGATGACTCATTCGCAGGTCATGTCTCCATATCTACAAATCCCCAAACTGCAGCATTTGTTTTTCATCTATCCAGATGAATACCCCAAAAAATATCACTTACCCTTTGACACGATAAATGACTCTGTGGGGATTTTATCACTGAGATGCTATACTCTGGAGAGTCACGCAATCGTGCAAACCAATTAGTGTTTTAGATGGTGCAACAGCATTCAGGGATTGTACGGGTAGAGATACTTTACAAATAATATTGTCAGGTTTGTCTTTTCCCTGCCTGTTCCCTAAATTGTCTCCACAGCCATAGATGTGCACATATATGCACTGATATACATTATGCAAATGCCTCTCCTGGATAAGATCATTTCTGCTTAGAGAGGCAGTGGGTTTTGTTGAATTTCATTTATAAGGGCTTTTCAAACTGTAGACAAAATCTTTACATAGAGTACATGTTGATGAGTACATGTTGAAAATGAAGAGAAAAAGATTTCTAAACTGTGTCAGTCCCTATACTCCATTTCAATTTCATTTTTACAAAGGCATTTGAAAGCAGTAGAGAATCCAGCTTGAACTCTTATTTTTATTTCAGCTTTGTCATGTTCAAATTGTAAAAGACAGTTCCCAATTCTTCGGGTACTGCAATTTAATTTACCTCCAAAGATGTATTTATTTTTTGCTACTTTTTGCTCTACAGTTGCTCACAGCTGAAATTGCTCAGTCATAATGAAAACAAGCTTACTGCATTCCAAATTCCTGCCTAAGTATGCATCGGGGAGACAGTTTCCTTTTATTTAAAGTTATCTGCAAGGAAAATTATTGGCAAAATATACCATTCTTGAGAGAGTTTTCAGTAGAAGTTAAGCAGGGAAAAAAAAAATTAAAAAATCCAGGTGCTCTGGTGTAATTCTGATGTCGAATTTTGCCATCATTTCTGCTCAGGGTTTTCCCCATTCCTCCTGTGGAAGTTTACAAGAGTACCAGGCAATTTCCTAAGAGAGGTGGGTATGTTAAGGTTATCCCTAAATTTCTTACAATTGCCCCCAGTAAATAGACTACAGATAGATAAAGTTATTAGTCATGCCATATTGTGATGCAGAACTCTCACTTCTCAAGGCATTCACCCATTAGAAAAGAGTATGACTTATTTTACAGTCTGCAAAATAACATGTTTATTCTGTTTTGGACACTTCTTTCTTAAATTTGCTCATTCATTCACACCTAACTGAAAAAAAACCCTAGGTTATTGCCTCCTCAGTCAGGAGAACCAATTCAAAACTAATCCCACTGTAGCAAAGGCAATGATTCCCAGAGCTTGATGGACCTTCCAAAAAGTTAGCATGAAGTTGTCAATTTTCTTTTTTTTTTTAATCCCCCCCTAAAACCTTTTCTCAACATTATAAGCTCATTTACTAGCAAAAATCTGGTTGAATGGAAGCAAGCACTTCTTTTTTCTCAATACCTCTGCAGCTAAATTATTCCGAGGGAAATTCTACTTATTAAAACATAAATGTTCAACAAAATTTGGGTGAAGTATTTTGCTGTAATCACTGAAGTTATATAATGACAAAAGATAATGGCAGTAAATGAAACATCTACTTGGCTACTTAATTCACCCAATTAAAACAAGGCACATAATTCTCTTTTCATTCCCATTTAGGCCCCTATTCAAAAAAGTACTTAAGAATATCCTGCTCTTTAATGTGCCTACTGTACTCCTTTAGGCGTATGCCCAACAAAATGTTTAAGGATGCACTTAGGCATGTGCTTAAGTGGTCTGCTGAAACCAGATGTTAGTCTAGAAGAGCACGCAAGGGAAAGCATTCATCACCCTTGGGTTGAAGACTGTTAAAAAATTTCTGACTCAAAAAGAAGCATTAGTAAAACAGGGTAAATGTTCATCCCAGCTGAAAGGAAAAGCAGAAAATGCTCTCAGAGGCTGATGAAACCTGCTCAGTCACCACATCCCAAGCAGTATGACAAAAGTAAAGCTTATTCATTGGAGTGAATAGAGGAATTCACATCACTTGCTGCACAATCCTCTTCAGAGCTTCTTGAAAGCAATGGTTAAAATCTGTTTTGTAAACTAAGAGGACAGGAAAGGCTGTCCATACACGAGCTGCCATCCCATCTAACCTCTCTATAATTAAAGCATTTTTTCATATTCGCTTTGTTAAGAAAACACAGCCTGGTTAGCAAACTCATGATGCAGCTTAGACTCTTTGTTCTGAGTTTTGTGGGTTTTTTTCACTACCACAACACCATAGCAACCTAACCACCAAATATTTATTTTCTTTCTCAAACACTGCAAGTTATTTTATGAAATTTTTTATGCAAATTGGGCAATGCATTGACTCATTCTGTTTGTCTCTCTTGTATTTATCTCTAAGGCATCTATCACCATGGTGTCTAAATGCTGTGGTATCTCAGTGTTTGCCAGCTCTGTGTATCCTACGAGTGGTATCATCATTTTTGTCCACGTTTACACAGCTTTTTTATTTAAGCTGTAAGGAAGCATTAGCTAGGACAGAACAGTCAGGGCTTAAATGCAAAGAGATGTTTGCTATACTCATATACAAAAATCAGTAGTAAAATTAAAAGTTCTAACTGTTTCCTTCAGTCTTCATTTACTCTGAAAATACAGTCAGAGGCACTCTGCTCTGATTTCAAGAAAAACCTGGACTCTACTTAAAATTCACTTGCATTCTACCTCCTAACCAGCTCAGGATAACCACAGCTGCCCACACACCACCATGCGACACGTCTTAACAAGTTTTTGTAGTACTTAAGTCAATTTACTTCCCTCCTTATAACTCCTTTGGGTTGCATCTCCCTCTACGACATACTGATCATACCATTTTAGACCCAGACCAATGTCTTCCCACAAAGGAGCTGGGCTGCTGTGAGCCCCAGGCTGTGTGAGCAGGTCTGCAGAGCTTCCAAGCTGCTGAGAACCAGCTGAGGGATGAGTAACACTGACAGTTGTAAAAATACACCTGCTGCTGCTGATGGTAAAAGTGAAGACCTTTTTTTTTTCTTCCCTCCTCCTTCTTTAATAACAGTCGAATGGAAAGCACAGGAAACTGTAAGTAAACTTTATATCTGAAAATACTAACTCGGGCCAAAACATTGTGACGGTGTATTTGGCTCACCTTTAAATAGAACGAGTTTTCTCCCCAAATATTAAATGGAAAACGTGTAACAAGAAAGGAGGGAAATGGAAAATTGCTAAAGCTGAAGAACACTGCCCAGAAAAAGGGAGAATTGTTTCTAACAGCTCTGAGATGATATAAGAAAGAGAGAAAGGGTGTGGAGGAGGGGGAAGAGGGATTGAGAGGCAAGACAAGGGAACATGAAGCAGACTGGAAACAGAATGTGAAACAATTGAGATTGTTATGGAAAGATAAAAAATACGAGAAGGGACAAAATCTACAGAGGCTCTTTCAATACTGTGAATATCATCCCGTAGAGTAGATTCTCCATAAAATGTTTAAATGTAATTGGACTGGACATCATTTAGAAAGACAGATTTTTGATAGTTCATTTTGCCATGGGCCAGACTGGTTCTATTTTTTTCTTCCTATAGCATGTTTTAGTCTGTAGGGTTTCTCTTACTCTGTGCAATGCTACCTCATAGTTAAAATAAAATTCATAGCTGATGTTTCCATTTAAAACCTGCTTTTTAAACCATTGTTAAGATAGGATTTTTACTGGAAGGTAGGACCTCAAAATGTAGAAAAATGGGAAAATATCTCACTTTGCAGGCATAACTAGGGTTGGCAACAAAGTCTGACAGCTGACATTTGGGGAAGTGAAAGATCTTAAAATATTACATGAATAAAGCATATTTTGTCTTTCTTAATGGAACATATAAAGTAAAATACTTCTCTGCATTTAATTTTCAGATTCTTCATTGATCAATATAAAGTTGATGATGAAATGCAATCTATTTTTAGCACATCCAAAGCCATATAAAAGTGATGATATCTCTATATACAGCACCTTACATCTTCAAAGAGTTTGTAAATAGCAACACCTTCATTCTCATCCTATTTCACTAATGCAAAATCCAAGGCCCCTGACATCAGGAATATGTAGGGCAAGAGAATTTAGATTTTTCAAAGTTCAACTGATATGAGAGAGTTCTAAAATTTCCACTTCCTATACTGGAAATTTTGTCTAGATAAAAACTAGGTCCCTGTAAATTTCCACTCTGTGGAGGTGGGCACAGGCATGAAACCTCTTCCTTTGCAGAAAATAAATGAACGTCTCCATTTCTTTTCAGGATTACAAAATTCTTTGTTGACTAAAGCGTTCACAATCTCTGCCTCTCAAGATATCAAAGAATAACACTGATCAGCTAGAGTGGAATGAGACAAATCTGTCCAACTCTTAACTTTTTTTATATTTTAAAGGACTTGACAAGAAATTGGTGGCTGTGTTCCTGTATGGCCCATTGTTATGGCATAGTTTTAAATCCTTCCATGTCATATAGGTTGATATGACTCTGTATGTTATATTTCAACACATTTCCGATATTACTGAATTTGATGGGCCTTCTTGGCAGCTGAAAATCCTGAACCAAAGTTCAGGACTGCCAGCATGGCCAGTTGCTATGAGATTTCAGCCCTTTTGTACAAATGACTGATAACACAGTGACTGGTGTTAAATTCCTGGACAGATTAAATAAAGCTCATCTCCTCCCTCCCCCCCAAGATCAGAAACCTCTTCAAACTGCTTTTTTTAAAGCCACATAACAAGTCTTTACTCCTTGTATTACTGTTCCACTTTTTGTTCTCTGTCTTAAGGGAATTTTCATCCTTCTAGTTCTCATGGGAAATTGTGTTAAAATTCAAGAACCTGACCTTAGGTTGCATTGAATATTCCCATTGACTTCAGGCCATAAAAAAGGAAAACTGTGGAGAAGAGTTATATTCTGTCAGAGAGAATATGGCTCCAAACGCTGGAATCATCCTGACAGCTCTATTTCAGAAGTTAGCCAAGGAGAAAAAAGGGGCCAGGCATCTTGAAAATTACATACACATACCTCACACACATGTATACACATACAAAGCATGAAGGAGAATAGAGGAGAGAACCTGGAAAGAAACCCTGCCAGTTTATCAAGTGGCAGATGAATTATCCCCAAGAGTTTCATAGAGCAGCAGCCACCCCATTTTAAGGTGAAATTTTATTCCAATCTCAGCTGCAGCATAATCTAGGATCCATCTGTTTCCTCCATTCCCCCTCCCTTCCCCTCACAGTCCCCCTGCTCCCTTCCCACCTCACATGCCGATATAACTCAGAAGAATCACTTCATCTCCAGTACCACGGGTTTCAAGAGCTCTACTGGGTAGGTAGGAATTGCTGGAAGAGGGATGGAATCCATAAAAAAAAAAAAGGGGGGGGGGAGTAATAAATTTATTTGTCAGACCAAAGACTGGAAACTGTGTGTACCTTTTTGATAATGTAGGGTGTTTAAGAGTATTTTAAAGATTCTCCCCACCAGTAATGTTTTAGGAAAAACTAGTGACCAGAGACTGCACCTACGTGAGCTGTCTGGCTCTTACTATTGTTTGCACTCAATATCCACTCCTATGTATTTTTCCTGTACGATGGCTCTGATTCAAGTCCTCGAGATATTGTGCTACACAGAAAGAAAGAAAGAAAGAAAGAAAGAAAGAAAGAAAGAAAGAAAGAAAGAAAGAAAGAAAGAAAGAAAGAAAAGCAAGCAAGCATTGGAATTTTCTGATGTTTGGTCTTCCTTAATACCAGAAGCACATTTCCCTCTGAGTTTAGCAAGAGGACTCCCAGTTGCAGTTTCATTGGCTTAAGCTAACCTAAGTATGCAAGACAAGAGGCAGGTCCACTCTCTCCACCTTCCTCTCCTCCTTGCCTCAGACCCAGGTAAATTCTCTTACTTCATCACCAGTTCTCATGCTGCCACAGAGTCAGATAGATCAAAAAAACCACCTGAGATCTGAGCTACACATTTTCAGACAGTTCCTGCCACAGCTGACCGTGCAGCCATGAGCATCCTCTTCGTCCCCAGGGAGGCAGCGGAAAGATGCAGCTGGAGGAGGGAGGAAAGGAGAGCAGTGGCACCATTTTCAGCAGCAGCATGGGTCTAAATCTGCTGAAGCTGCCTGCAAAACCACAGCTCTGTTATGCTAGGAACAAAACCTCCCAAATGAATCAAAATGCACCAAAGAAAAAAGCAGCCCTAGATACTTGTTTCTGAACGTTCCAGGAAGACAAACAAATACAGAGATGCTCCTGAATCAGAATCACCAGCTGGCACAGAGACATGTTTGAATGAATATGTTTCCAAAGCAGAACAAGAATTAATACCCTACTCCTGGATGCTGTGCCCACACTAACTCCTGACTTACAAGCAGTGCTAGTAACGATGGGATCCCTTAATCTGTGTGTGATAACATGTGCACCTCTACAGATTTCTTCCCCTTAAGTTAAGGAGAATTTGTCTGGTCTTTTTGGGGTGTGCATGGAGGGCACTTTGGGAAGCTGCAGGAAGACACACAGCCTGTAGCCCAACTTTCAGCAGCAGTGGTCCCATGAGATTGATTGCATTAACATCTTGATGGCCACTCCACTCAAGTTTACTGTGCTCAAATGTTTGCATTGGAGTGTTAGGAAACTGCTCCTATTAAAATCTGAGTAACTTTTGCAGTACAGTCAAAACTAAGAGATACTTTTATACCACCTAAGCCAGGCAAAAGGTTGGGGAAGCAGAGCAAATACATACCTACAAGCCCAGCCTGATTCTGTGGCTTTAAATTATGCCAGTCGGCTAGTTTGCTTCTGGAGCAGGAGGAAAACTTAACTGATCTTGTGCAATCCCACTCCCCACAACCACCTTAGTATGATGTAAAGCTATCCAGAACATGAAATGCCTCTGAGTATTGTCATTTTTAATAGTTGACAACAGCAACATTACTTATTCCATTTATATTTCTGCTATGATGCTTCAGAACATCCCATCCTGAAACACTTGTGTCTGCCAACTAATTACCCGAGCATCAGTTGTTTTGTGTCCCTATTACCCAAAGAGTGTGTTCACAAAGTTTGTCCTTTGTGACACACATCTGAGAAACAGAAAGGCACGGAAGCCTGGGGATTTGATTAGTTTCTTCCAAGATATTTAACTGTTATTACTGCCAGAAATATGTAATACACTAGAATATAATTTTCTTTCTTGAGGGAAAAGCCCGGGTTCAACACTCGCACCAATTCCCCATGACAGTGAGCAGTCTCAGGAGTTTTAGAAAGCTCAAGATGGCAAGCTACTTTCCCTGGTTATTTGTAGCTCCTTTTATAAATTTTGGGCATAGAAGCAAACTTCAGCATTCTACATGAAAAGACAGAATCTTTCTGAAAGATCTTTTACAAATCAGCAAGACTGGAAATAATTTGATAGAAGCCTTACCGTGTATGCTCTTTCAGCCATTTCACTGGAAACTCATTTTGGCTTTCTCTGAGGTAGAGATAAACCACAGCTAAGAGACAGTTATTAAATCTCCTTTATACATTCTGTATGAAATGTATTAAACTACAAAAACACTATATTCAAATAAGGTTAAGGGTCTGACTTAAACCCACAAAGACATGGAAATTCAGAAATATTGTGTCTCCCTACCCTTTACTCTCCTCAGTGTGGTGAGGCATTGTAGCACAAATGACTCGTGCCCAGATTCCTTAAACCTCTTCTTTATGGTACATTTCTCCTTAAAGGTACTTTCGACTTTAAGGTTCTTTCAGTTTGCATCCTCTCTGTGGGCCCAGGTTAAATTCTGCCCTGGGCAATTTGGGTTTTTTATAATTTAATTTTTTAAAATGCTTATAGAAACATAGAAGAGAGAAAAATAAACCAAAAGTACCTAACTGTTAAGTCTCAGCAATTGGCTATTTTTATTTTTTAACACCTAACTGACAAATCCCATGTTAATGAGACAAGCAGGCAGATGTAGGACATGCGGGACTCTCAGCAAGTGTAAACACATGCTTCAGCTCTCTTCACCCCACTACAGTTCTACTTATGTAAATACTCATTACATATTTCTCCAGTGAACTAAAAAGGAACCTTGGAGTTGACCCTTGCACTATGATTTTGTCCCACCAAATGGCAGGGGATTGTTTCTTATGACGGAATTTTTCCCCTTTTCCTGAACACAACAGCGACCAGTGGAGGTCACACTTTATTCAGAAGAAAGTAAGATGCTTACAGACCATTCTTGTGGAAGGGCTCTCAGCTTCAAAACCAACTCCTAGCCTGTGGTGCAGTAGCTTTGGCCTGATGACCTCTTGGGCAAATTACAAATTGTGTCTTCTCAAGAGAAGTTCAAAGCAGGGAATTTCCACTGCGGCGAAGGAAGGGGAAGGGTATCTTAGGAGGATGGGTATCTATGAACAAGTCTGAATTTCTCCTCTTTCTCTTCTATTTCTAGTTATTCTTTGTTTTCATTTAATTATTGCCAGTGCATTACACAGTCAGGCAACTGTCTCCATGCAAGCCTTGCAAAGCTCTATGCATTCAAAAAATAGAAACCTGGTCATTTCAAACGTGGCTTTGGGGCTTCCCCTCGGTAGCATCTGATTAACATGCACGTTCAACTCTGCTGTACTCACACACGCTACTGAGGTGTCTGTTTTTAAAGATGAACAATCAGTACTGCCTGTTGATGCTCTTCAACTGGTTCTCTTATAAACCACTAAATAAAAACAGAACAAGGGCTATTCCAGTAAGAATACTCTGGTAGCCAAAGACAGATGACTGGGAGGACATCCACAAACATTCATCTCTACAGTTTGTGATAAAAAGCAAAACGTACAAAACCCTCAAACAATCCTCATCAAAATAGTGTGAGACTTTAGAATAACACCACTGATGTATTTTTAAGGTATCAGAGGACAGACACTGGATCTCAGGAATTAACAGAAATGAAGATATTCCTTCAATAGATAATACTAAACATATCCCTCTAATAGGCAATCGCTGTTACAGGAAAAAAAAAAAAAAAAAAGCAGCAGAAAGCAGTAGCCTTGATCCAGAAAAGTTATTTCTGCCTTATGCAGCATAAAAGACAGACATTCGGGAACAGCTCATCCATGAGAAATGGTGATCTCCTGTTGCTGCTGAGGTCAGTCAGACCTGTCGTGGTATGTTGTGTAAATGCTGACTTTATCACTTACAGTTTTCCAAGGACTTCTTGAACACCTAGAGATTTTTTATTTTTATTGTGGAACAAAAGTATGACACGAAACTGTCAAACTAGAAAGACCAGAAAAGGATGACAGAGAGTTTTTATTAGATTTCAGGGTGACAGCTCCATCGAGAAAAGAACCACATAGTTAAAAAAAAAAGACAACAAAAAAAAGTGTTCTGAAGTTCCTGGAGATCCAGCAGGAAAATGCTGAAATCTCAGCAAAGAAGGAAATTTTGTTCTCAAGGCAACAGTCTGACAATTTATCACAGCCCTTAAAAACTGGCAGATGAGCCATGGATCATGTGTCTGCATCAGCCTATCAAGTGTGAATGGGACTGGATTCATTAGCTCTTCATGGCAACTCCCAACAGTTTTACTATGTCTCAGTCCCAAACTTCTGCACTTCAATGCCAACGGTGCCCCCCTGTGTGGCACTTTTCTGATGGTAACCATCAGTCCCGTGGGAAGCAGACTGAATTCAAGCAAGCTATGAACTCTATTTATATGTTCTCAGAGATACTAGAGTTTGGATCTCTGTAATTCAGAGCTTCAAGTACTAATTAAAAGCACATAAAAGAAAGTACACAGACTACTTTTTTTTTTTACATAATGGGGTGGGAGTCTCCTGTTGAAAGACCCACCTTGCTTGCAGCTTTAAGAAACATCCAAAATGTTGCCTCCCAGAGACCCTGTGAATATAAAGGACAATGAAAACTGTTCTCTAGAAAAAGCCACCTAAGCCAGATGAGAAAGTAGAGCACAGGAAAAGAGGTTTTAAGTAAGATTTTAAAGATCTCCTCATGCCAGGAGAGCTCATGTAGGGGCAGGTCAGCTCTGTTTGGGAGTTTTATCAGAAAGGAAAATGATAACATCATTGTTCTGAACTGAAAATTGTCTTGGCAGATGAGAATTCCCTTCTCAATGGTCTGGGAGAGCTGGTGACTAGTCCTCATGTTGTCACCTGTCTCTGCTTGTGACCAGTCCTCTGTTCTGTCTTTCCTTTCTCCCTGACCAGTCAGCTGACACATTCAGCTGATAATATGTACATTTATAAAATACCTGCAAATATAGATGAGTATTTTTAACGGTAGCCAACACACTTTTCCTTCAAAACCCCTACATTTCTGAAATCCCAGTCCTGTAGTACACTTCAGAAAGAAATAGCATGAAACCAAAAAATCCTGATTCCTTTATATTTCTAGATGTTTCGTGATTGATTTAACAGGATAAGTGGAAGAGTGGAAAATTGGCAACCTTAACACTTGGGTATATCTTGCAATTGAGAACTAGCATACACCATACTGTGATGTATTTTTGAGCCTTCCTTCATACCACGTGGACAGTGTATCTCATATAAAATCACTTGATGAGAATTATAGGAAGAAGAAAAAAGGAACTTCATGTTTACTTTGTTTTGATGACCATGAAAAAATAATTTGGTTCCAAGGCTCTGTGAAATGTTTTCTTTCCAGCCTGGCCTACCTTTTGCAAGCCTGCAAGGCCACCTTAAATTTGGTAACTTGAACGGAACCAGCTGGCAGTGGCTTTGAAGCATATGGGAAAGGATCGAAGCTGCAAATATGCAAGGTGAATGTTACATTTTCATATTTCTCTCGTGGTTGTTTAAGATCTTGATTCTGTGAGAGGTTGTGTGCTTAATTCCTACTGCAGGCAATGGCAGCTGAGTGTGTAAGAACCTTTGGTGAGACACAAACACAGCTTCAGGTGCAGCCCCTGTGTTTATTCCTCCTCTAGCTGTTAAATTGGGTGTGTATCGTTTGTTTGGAATGAGAAAATAAGACTCAGGTTTTCTCTTTGCCTTGAAGCAAAGGGAAGTCAGGGGCTGACC
Source organism: Chloroceryle amazona (assembly GCA_027560015.1). Lineage (NCBI taxonomy): Eukaryota > Metazoa > Chordata > Aves > Coraciiformes > Cerylidae > Chloroceryle > Chloroceryle amazona. The sequence goes on along the minus strand of JANHFX010026979.1, from coordinate 4,986 downwards.
TTAACTATTTAGAAGTGGTCTTTACTTCCTTACAGAGATGAGAACAATTTATTTCCATACAAGTGTGATAATTTGGGGACAGCCATTTTCAAAACAAGCAAATTAAACAAGACAGGAGCAGTGGCTAAAATAATAAAATAGCTGCTTCTTTCATTACATGTTTGACAACACTTGATTTGAAACACTATTAGGCAGCATTACAAACTGTTTAAATACTCTGAAACATATATCACCACTATTAAGCTTTGCTACCATATTGCAAATGTTTCTGTTCAAATACACTGATTTATGCTCACTTATGAGTGCACACCCAGAATGTCAACAACACTTAAAATGAATTAATTTCTTAAAGGATTGAAGCTCATTCTGATTAAAAGACCAGATTAATTACTTTGTTTTAAATATTCTGTAATCTTAATATCATTATCTTTTGCATCTTCCCAGATCCAAGTGTCATACCCAGTTTAAGGACATGAAACAGGACATCCATACAAAAGGGATAGACTCTTCATCCTATTATTATTTAATTAACTACTCTCTAGAAACCAGTGAGCATTGAGCTCTGTTCTGTAAGATAAATAAATAGTCCTGCACATCAGTAAGTAAAGCAAAAATTTCAGCAGGAGGGATTTTCTCAGCAAAATCCCATGGCTCCCCTTTTAGTTTATGTGGCCCTCCTGGCTCCCAAAGTACTGCCCATAAAACAAGAAGCAAAATGATTTTCCAAACCAGCTGTTTTTAAATATGTAGGAGAAAACTTTCTCTAAGGAAGAGCCAACTTCATGAAAAGGATCTTGTGGTGTCTATGTATCATAAATAATAATCCATCATCACAGTTTCACATTTCCTCCTTCTTTTCTTTATGATAGATAATCAGACATCTTTGTCTGGGGATCCCAAATAAAACCAGGTATAGACATGTGAGATTAAAACAAAAAGATGTTGGGCTAGATTTTTTTTTTAAACTAAGATATTTTTATTTGTCTCTGGCTGAGAATGTGATTTATGTCTCCTTATGGCCCCCCAATGGACGAGACAGAGCAGCTGGGTGAGACATTAGGGCAGACAAGAAAATGACCTGTCATCTGGAGTCCTCAGCACAAGAAAGACATGAACCTGCTGGAGCAGGTCCAGAGGAGGCCACAACAGTAATGCCAGGGCTGGAACCCCTCTGCTGGGAGGCCAGGCTGGGAGAGTTGGAGGTGTTCAGCCTGGAGAAGAGCAGGTTCTCTAAGGGAGACCTTATAGTGACCTTTCAGTACTTAAAGGGGGCCTAAAGAAAGATGGGAACAGACTTTTTAGCAGGGCCTGTTGTCACAGGACAATGGGTAACAGTTTTAAACTATAAGAGGGGAGATTTAGACTGGAGAGAAAGAATAAATTTTTGATGCTCTGGGTGAGAGCCTGGCCCAGACTGCCCAGAGAGGTGGTGGCTGCCCCATCCCTGGCACCATCCCAGGGGAGGTCCCAGGGCTCTGAGCACCCTGCTCTGGTTGCAGATGGCCCTGCTCCCTGCAGGGGGTTGGACTGGATGGCCTTGAAAAGTCCCTTCCAACACAAACCATTTTATGATCTGGAACATAATTCCTTGTCCCTTTTAATTACGGTGTTCTGACCATTGCAGAGCCTCCATGAGAACATGCAAATGGCTGGACTGGTTCAGTCCAGGGGCCTGCCCAGCCAGTACTCTGCCTCCAACGATGGTTCTATCTGTGACAACCCCAACTGAGGGCAAGCATGTACAATGCCTCCCCCCCATCCCCTACCCCCATGTCTCTATCTCCAGCTATTTTCATCTCAAAGAAGCTGCTGATCCATTTCTGGTTTGTCTAATGACCTCCTTTGGTCTCCAGTCTGCTATGGAAACTTCTTGCATCCCCAGTGCCATTTGGCAAGGAATGCCACATCAAGTTCTCCATTGCATGGAGAATATTCATACTACGTAGCCTTACTCCAGCAGACAGCATTTTAAAAAATAGCAACTTTTTTAGTACCAGCAGATACAGATCATGTTTCTCAAGGCATTTGTTCCTATTTATATGAGAAAAGCAACGACACTCTTCTCCCATGCTGGTATGGGAACCTCTTTCAAGAGTATTTTGGAGACATTCACTTGAATGTTGAATGGATTGAAAAACTCAGTGCCCTCTGAACAAATGTTCCTTTCTTTTAAAATTCTAAAAACTGACTCATTTTTTTTTTTAATCCGCTGAAACTTTTTTTTTTCTAGAAAAATGCACTTACATGAGCTAAAGTGGCCAAGTTTGCTATACCACCGAATTACCCTGGAAAGGGCCTTGCTTTCTCAGGCCACAGAGGCAAAACCTACAATAATATTAACATTTTCTGTTCCAGTCTCCACAAAAATGCATTATGCTGAAAACTCCAGGGAATAAAGTTCCCTTTGAAACAAAAGAACACTTAACAGCTTAATATATGTGACTTCTTAATTTCTACAAACCATACAGATAACTGCCACAAATCTCTGGTGTTTTTACCATCTCCATGATTAAATCATCTCTGGAAGTAGCAGCAAAAATTTTATAAGCTCTCAGGGCCTGCATCATTAAGTACTGAAAATAACTCCAAGTGCTGTGCAAGGCAAATGGTACAGTTGTAAAGTCCTACAGACTCCTAGGAACTTTAAGCCTTTCTTAAGAGAGTAGCCAGTATTATTTCATAGAAATAAAAAGCCAAATCTCTACCTTTTCTCAGCAGATGTTGCAGTCACTGTGGTACTGACATCTCCGCCTCCGCACAAGCATCGCTGTACCTGCACACACCAGTATGCACCCGCATACACCGGTGCACCCACACCAGCTCTTCTAGAACCAGTGTATCTCCAGCACCTTTCTCCAGCAACAGGCTGAAAAGCAATCCACGGTCCATGCATAACAAGTTTCTCAACAGCAGCTTTTCGAGACAGAGCTTGCAATCTGTCTCCCATTCACTTTGTCAAATTACGGTCCACACACCAGCCATTTGCAGCAGTGATAGATCTGTCAAGCGTCAAGTACATTTCTTGCAAAGGAATATCTTTTTTAGGATTTTTTAACTTTCAAAATGTCTAATCCTAAACATGCAAGATAATGAGTCAGATGCCAAAAAATCATAAGATTTAAAAAAAAAAAAATAAAGAATTGTTAATGTCTTTGCTTTCTGGAGCTTTTTTCTGGGTCATGTTTTCAAGGTTTCCTCCAAGAGCATAAGGGTTTCAAAGATGATTAAAAAAGAAAGCAACTGAGATCCTTTTGGAATTGCGTGTTTAAGGATAACAATTATTGGCATCGGACTTAAAGTGTGTTGAACTGACAGCCAAGAATCTTCAGAGATATTTTTGAGCAAACAATCCTGAAAATTTAATATTGCTTCAAACCTGATTTCCCTAACATTCTGTTTACATGCCTTACGTATTTTTTTCCAGGTAATTAAGCAGATGGTTAGCCACGCAGGAAAGTCAGGCCTTAACAGTAATCTTGAAGGACTCTTTAGAATATCAAAATATCTGAGGTACAGATCATAGATCTTCACACAGTGACTTCTTCACCTGAAATTTGTGATTTCCTCCCCATTGTTATTGAGTCCCCTTGAAATGTACGCTCTGGAGTTTTGGGGTTTTTGGTGATGAGATTCGTTTTGTGTGACAACGTGCATTACAAGCCTTCTTCAAAGTTCTTCAGATTCCAACTGGTTTGTCATGGGAGAGTTCATGAGTATTTGATAAATGTAATCATTCCCGTTAATTGTCATCATCTCAGCTTATTGGTGTGGCACTCACTAATTTGTTTTCATTTGCAGAGGGAAAGGCATTCCTTTCTTTGCATAACACGCTTCCCTCTGTAGGACATTATCTAAGCTCAGCATAGTGTCCTTCCTGTATCCTTTCTCTTCCATCCTTTCTGTCCTGATTAAAACTACCAGAGACTCAGCAGGAAGCCCAGTGGGATTGCTCACGGTGTCTTGAAGTCACCCTCTCTTTCATTGTTTTTGCCTGTTAAAACCTTGTTTTGCTCGTTAATCCCTCTCCTTCATCCCACCGGATTCCCAACTTCCCTTTGTCAGAGCCCTTGTTTGCAGCTACTTGTGCTCCTCTTCATTTTCCCTACGCCATTCTCTTCTCATTCCTTCCTCCCTTCAGCTCATCCATCCCTCAGAGTCTCTCCTCCACCCCACTTTGAGGAAGCTTGGGACCGGTGTCCGCACTGCCCAAGCACCAGCGAGACCTGACGAGGCAGACCCCAGCCCATGAGGTATTTCATGAATGGTTCTTTTTACTTTTTACTTGCTTTCTGGTTTCTGAGACATTGCACATGGATCACGGTTTAATTTCTGACACCACAAACACCGGGCCAATGGCTTCTGCTCTGCTGGGACAGAGGATGATGCTCTCACCCATCCCACCAGGCCTTGCTGAGGGCTCGACCCTGGTTAAACATCCCAGGACTGCCCGGGGAGCCGGGGCACGGGCCGCCCGACCCGGCCTTTAGAAGCCGGTTGTAGAGATGGGCCCGGGGGACCGTGGAGCTGGCCCGGGCGGGCTCTCACACTGGCGCCTCACGGGACCTGCCCGCGGCCACGCTGACCTACGGCGGAGTCCAAGGCCCGTGTCGAGCCCCTCGCTCCCCCGCCGCTGCTCTTAAGCTCTCCCGCCTCCCCTCGAGCCGGGCCGAGGCCGCGGCGGCGGGAAGGCCGCGGAGGGGATGCCATAGTAACGGGCGGGGGGCCGGGCGGCGCCGGGGGGCCGGGCGGGGAAGGCGGGTGGGAGAGGGCGGGGACGCCGGCGGGATGGCGAGCGCGGCAGCGCCCCCTCTCCGCGGCTCCCAGCCCTGGCCGCGGCCGCCGCCAATGGCTCTTCTCTCGCCGGCCCCTTTGTGTGAAGCACACTCGGAGCAGCGACTCCGCGCCGTGTCCCTTGCCCCCGCCCGCCGCACAGAGCCGAGCCGGGCCGGCCCGAGCCGAGCCCGGGCTGGGCCGAGCTCAGCCGAA